>ML818908.1:37547-54910 GCA_009831015.1 Picea engelmannii | reverse complement strand
ATAATGTTGTTTATTTGATGTGGATGTATGAACCATGTGTCATTACCCTTGTATTGCAAATTATGCTAACTTCGAGACAAATTTTCTTGAAAGGTGGGTGCATGTAACAACCCTAATTAACTATGTAATTATCATGAATGATAAATATTAATTTAATTAATTATTAACATATATTAATGAGTCTTTATTATTTTATTATTAAAAGGTGGGTGAAGTAATTGGAGGGATAAGGTTGTTGGGAATTAATGGGGGGATAAGGTGGTTGAGAATAAATGAGGGGGAATTGAGAGAAGAGAATAAGGAAGAAGGGGAGGACTTGGAAGGGAATGATTATTTTTGTTTGAGGATTTCTGAATTGCAAAGGAGAGACATGAGGAGGAAATTGGAGGAGTGATTTTAGGGAGCTCTTACATGACACTGGTGTTGCTGGGAATTTTGGGCTCTAGGGGCAGGAAACCACAAGGATTCTTGGAGCTAATCAACCAGAGAGGTTGTTCCTAGCCGGATGGGAGGTTGATATTCAGTTTGGGCAAGAGCAAGGGAAATAAAAAGAACAGGATCAGATAGAAAAGGGAGTAGATAAACCAACTTGCAAGTGGAGGTATGTATAATGTTGTTGTTGTTATCATTATTCTATTGTTTATCTTTAATTTTTTGTTGCTTATATTTATTTTGTTGTTATTGTTTATTCCCGGTTTCTTCCAAGTATAAGAAAGTTATTAAAAGAAATCCTAAACTCAAATTTAGAAAACCTTTATTTAGTTTGAGTACTTAAAATAATCAAGCTCTACATATGGGACCCTATGTGATAGGTGACATTGAGAGAGCCTAATAAAAACCACACGAGTGTCCCTTTCATCCTTAGAATAAAAAACCAGAGAGGGACTCTAAAAAGGAAGGGACTTTGAGCAATGTAATAGAAATGGGTATCACACCCATCTCATGCCCTGACATTGAATTTGGAGCTTCTAGGGTGTGTGAACCTTCATTATCCATTTGTGTCAATGTACTACCACAACCAATAATTTTCTCGTCCATGTTTGAAAAGGTGTCCTATTCGATGACTGACTACCATATCGACTTTTTCCTTTTGTGCTTGAACACGTCTCTTAGCATTATTTCTATGAGCAGAACCAAGTTTCAGGCTAGAGTCTGTTTCTTCGCCCTCTAGCTCTTGCCATGATTCAAAGGAGAAAGTGATAGAGACAAAGCATTATTCGAGTGTGCGAAATGGAGGATTAGTAATTGTTTCCTTAATTGAAATTGTGTCATCCATCCCACCTTCCATCTTTTTGTAACTTGAAATCACATTATCTAAGTCCACCTAGGCCATCAAACTATTAGATTTATCTATTACTAATATTTAAAGTGCCAGGAATATTCCATTAGAAGAATTTGTCACAACAAACATAATAAAAAAAACTGAAATCTACAATATAAAGGTGAAATTGCTTTAGAATCCCAAATTGCTTTAGAATCCCAAATCTTTAGTTACTGTTTTTTTGCTTATACATAAAATATAAGAGATCAAAGATTTTAATACATATTTTTGTTGTTTACTCCACTATTCTTGTTTTAGAATCAATTTAATTAGTTAATTTATATGTATATATAAATCTGCAAGTTTGTATATAAAAGTGAAATTGCTTTATAATCCAAATTTTTAGTTACTTTTTTTTGCTTATACATAAAATATGAGAGATCAAAGCTTTTAATAGATATTTTTGTTGTTGACTCCACTATTCTTGTTTTAGAATCAATTTAATTAGTTAATTTATATGTGTATATAATGTGTAAATTTGATTTACTTTTAAATTTGTAGGTTGACCATATAGTGAACAAGAAGAGGTTAATATATTGAATATTTCACAACTAATTGTACTTGCATACATTAACTTCTTAGAGAACATAGATACAACACCAAAATGAAAGTGTTAAGATCCATAATTGCACAAAAACACAATTTGACTAAGATAATGATTTTTTTCAAACAAAGTGATTGATAACATAAGCTTAAAATAATATCTAGCTTAGTAAAAAGAGATAAATTAAAAGAGATTACTAGATTATTATTTGTTAAAAAGTATACAAAATTAGTAAAAATGAACAGAAATTTAATTGAAATTTTTACCATTAAATAATCAAATCATTTTAGGTAATCAAATAATTTGAAAAGTAAAAAATTACATCCAATGTTAAATAGCTGATACTAAATATTGTTACATTACTAACGTTACCAAAATGTTGAACCAACCCATAGACAATGCATGAGCATAAGAAAATCAAGATACAATTAGATGAGAATGTCGATCTACCAAAATGTTGAACCAACCCATAGACAATGCATGAGCATAAGAAAATCAAGATACAATTAGATGAGAATGTCGATCTTTATTGTTGGGCCATTATTTGTAATAATCCCATGAATAGAGTTCTACTTTTGGAGATGACTTGGTTGAATTTTTTTAATAAATTTTAACAAAATAAGTATCTATATCATATTCACTCAATCTTAAAAAATGGTATATCAGGCTTAACATTAAATGTGACAAGTGTGTTGTTGTTTTTAAGAAAAAAAATAAATAAATATAATAGATAAATGTTACAATTAATTTGGGTATATCGTTTTTTTTCTTAATGAATATGTTTTTTTTTAGGAAATTAGTCTCTAGATTTGGCTTATCTTCTTCTGTAACACTGCTATTGGTTTCATGTTCCACTGTATCACTAGTCTTTGAGTCATCTTCCTCTATATCACTAATTAGTTCCTCTATATCACAATTTTCTTCTACTTCTTCAGTGGAATTCCTATTTACTGATTCCGTGCAAACTTATTCGTACCAATATGGATAGTTTCACATTCGAAATTGAATTCATATGTATAATCCTCTAGATGTTCTTTGATCTGTTGCCAACTGAATTTGGAATTCCATATAATTTGAGTTGCAATAGGATAATGGTTTGGGCGAAAATCTTGTATGAATCTGATGACGATAATATTGTCCGCCAACGTAAATGTTGTGAGATAGTCTTCACTCTCCTCATATTCACTTTCATCAGTACAAGTCCTCATTCTCACCCGATGTACGATCTCTCCCCGCCACCGATCATCTAACTCACGTATACCAACATTCTCAGATAAATTCTGTAAATTCCTTATATTAACTGTCACGCTCGACACCAACTGCTCATCATCTTCATTTTCGGTTCGGGGAGTTTGCTTCGTTGTTGCCTCCTTTGAGCTTTCTAAAGAAGGACCGGGAATAAGGCCTTCGTTTAGTCCGGCTTCCACATCTCTCATAATACCGAGAACCATTGCTCGCTCAAATTCGTTGCTCCTACTGTTACTGTTTCTACGATTACTTCGATTGCCTTTTTCGATTCCTTCCAAACGACCGAACTCAAATACTATAGAATTTTTAACGATTAAATATTCAAATATTTAACTGAATTCTACCTGTTCAAGTTTCCCGAGTGTCAACCATGCAACAAGAAGCATATGAAGTTTCTCGAGTGCCATCTAAAGAGTAAGTCTATATATATATTTAATATATTTAATTGTGACCATTTTCAATAGGTGTATCTATCCGTTTAATTATATATATAGATTATTAGGGTAATAGGTGTAAGCCTATTGGGAATGGAAACAATTAATGATCTTTTAATTATAAAATTTAATTTTATGACTAGAAATTGATGATGTAGGCATATTTTTGTTCGTCCTCCTAAATCAATAAATGAAATTTCATGTTTATAATTTCCTTGCATTTTTGAATGCTTACTTTTCCTTATTTTTGAATGCTTACTTTTTCTTGTTTATACAACATAATTTTATGGTTAGAAATTGAAGATACTAGTATACTCTTCCTCTTTCTCCTAAATCAATAAATAAAATTTCATGTTTATAATTTCCTTGCATTTTTGAATGCTTACTTTTCCTTGTTTATTTTTTCACATTATTAATTATTTACTGCACTCACCACAGATTGCCACATTTACTTAATTAACAAAAATTAATATGTATAAAACATCTCATTCTCAAATTTTCTAAAATTAATTGAATAGATAACATTTGTAATATTACTACAGATGTTTCATTTTGGCCACTTTTTGAAAGATCATGTTCTGGACTTAATTGAATAGATAACATTTGTAATATTGCTACATATGTTTCATTTTGGCCAC
This sequence comes from Picea engelmannii, assembly GCA_009831015.1. NCBI lineage: Eukaryota > Viridiplantae > Streptophyta > Pinopsida > Pinales > Pinaceae > Picea > Picea engelmannii. The sequence goes on along the minus strand of ML818908.1, from coordinate 50,725 downwards.
TTTTTGAAGGATGTGAAGCTTGACGTGAGTTTCAATTAAGGAAGGAAGCAAAAGGTTTGATGGAAGCAAAAGCTTTTAGTGACTAGCACAGCCGCTAAATCGCTGCTGAAAGGCTTATCGTTGGTAAGATGAAACGAATAATATTGTTTAAGTCATCGCCTAGCCACAAAGATTGTTCTCATGAATGGATTTTGTATTTCCACCCTTTGAGGTGCATTTCCAGATTGGTAGTCAAAAATTTGAGGTGCATTTCCAGATTGGTAGTCAAAAATAGGTATTACCACCATCCGACGTATGTAATATTCTGTACGTGTAGAGGGGTCTACCAAGTATACAAACATGTTCAAATCAAGATATATTCTCTACACTAGAGATTGATTAAAATACATAAAAGATTTACAGAAACTCCCCAAGTTGTGAGAAACTTTAATATTTTTAGAAAAAAAAAACCCTAATATTTTAACTGAATAAAAACTCCGATCTTAAACAAACCCTTAAATTCCTCCATTGAAACTTACGCATCTCTTCGTGTGTGACATCAGGGAAATAAACCACATTCACATGATAGAATTGTTACTGTATCATGCAAAAACCTTCGTATCATTCCGAGCACAATAATCACTCACACTCCGCCTTCGTTTCTCTACGAATTGTCAATCACACAGCCACTGAGTTAATTAAAGAGAAGGCATTTCTCTGTACATTTCTTTCTCTGGTTTTGAAAGAAGCATACGAAGCTAGGGCTAACAGTTTTGGCTTGCAATTACAGACTAAAGAGGACAAAAGGTTGTGACACGCCCGTCGGGTATATGAAACGTTATCTTGATAGCGCTCCACGCACTAAGCAGATGTTAAAAATAAAATCGGTTGTGACACATACACCGCGTGTATGAAACATTCCCTGGACGGTCCTCCATGGATTAAGCATGCGCGGCACTATTTCGTAAAGAAGGGGAAGCAAATGTGTAACGTTACCTAGATGACCTTTCACAGATCCCTCGACGGATTAAGCAAACGCGCCATTATTTGGTCAAGAAGGGGAAGTAAATGCGGCCACGCTTCTCACCAACCATTGGTAAACAAACCCGATAAAAAACCTAACTTAAATTAGTAGAGCGGCTAAATGGCTTTCGGTGAATACGAAGAATATGAAAAACCTAACTTAAACGCCTGAATATGAAACACAAATGTAAATCTAATAATGTAAAACGATATAAAAATTTAATAGTGGAGTAAATTTGTCATTTGAACGTGGCAATTAGATGGTTATATAGTAATTTTTTATCATATTAAGTAAATGTTAAAATGTAAACATGTTAACGGAAGCTTTTAAAAATGTTAGAAATTTATGACCATGAGATATGGTTCATTGATTTGGAAAGAATATGCTAGCATCTTCAATTGATAACCATATGATTGAATTTTATGATTAAAAAATCATTAAATGTGCCCACTATCAATAAGTGTAAGCCTTTCGAAAGGCAGCCAAGAACTCACATTGCTCTAGAGCCAGCACCACCCAGTGTGAAATTTTATGACTCTCTTGGGATTTATTTTAGGTTCATTGAACACTATTAAGTGAGATTTATTTTATGTTCATTGAATATTATTAAGTAGTATAGTATTTTTCTAAATCCTTTCAAATTGATATAAATTTATATTATTTTATGTTTTTAAGATTTATTTTATTATTAAGTAGCAGAGCATTTTTCTAAATCATTTCAAATTCATATCAATATATATTGAGTGGACAAGTGAAATGAATCGGAATCCTTACTCAAAGTTAAAAATGTTCACCAAAGATCAGAAATATCTAGTATCTAGTCATGACGAAGGCCTCACATTGTACTGTGTGAAAGGATTTGTAATTTTAAACCATTCATTGCTTAAAAAAATTCATTGACCAACTTGCTTCCTTTTATCATTATTTAGATTTCTCTTAGATGTTGTTAGTTTAATTAAACTGGTTGGTGCCTCACATTGTACTGTGTGAAAGGATTTGTAATTTTAAACCATTCATTGCTTAAAAAAATTCATTGACCAACTTGCTTCCTTTTATCATTATTTAGATTTCTCTTAGATGTTGTTAGTTTAATTAAACTCGTTGGTGTTGGATTATTTAATTTTTTATTTGGATTTCTCTTAGATGCTATTAGTTTAATTAAGCTAATTGATATTGGACTTTTTTATTTTTTATTGAAAATTAATTCCTTGGCGACTCGATGACTACGCTAAGCCCTACTAGCTCTAGGAAGGTTAGCTCTAGTTCCTTGGGCTCCGAGTCCAGTCTTTGTTCAGCATAAAGAAAGTAGTATACGGTAACACCTTAAAGGGTTTAAATAAAAAGAACATGTAACAATTAGAATGCAACGCAGCCGACACTTCCTCTGGCATGGAATTGGTTTAGAAACCCTAGCGCACCAGCGAACCCTTCGTGCCGAAGATCCAGGACCCGTGTCTGTATGCTGCGCGCTCTGTCGTCAGAGAACTGCCCACCGCCCTGCAGATCTGAAGTCCTACGACTCACGAGATTCTTGCACCACCTTCAATGAGCACGGAAGAGGGGGGGAAAACCCCCTCGTACAGCGACATGGCCGCAAACGACAGATATGGCACCCGTGCTAAGAGGCCCGCCTTCGAGCCACCGGTGCATCTGAGGGAGAAGATTTTTACCTAGGAACAGAGTCTTGACAAAGAAATGGAGCTCGAGCCCAATTCATCCCATCCGAAAACTTCCAAAAATTGGCTGCCAGGTAAGTGTATTCCACAAATGGAAAAACCCCCTCTCTATCATATCAAATCGACAAGGGTGGGGGAACACACCCAGTTTATGATGTACCACGCACTAATAGGTAAATTTCTGGGTCTATGGCCTACCGAGAGAGATCTTACTCGCTGGATAAAGGACTGGTGGAACCCTAAAGGGGACTATGAGGTACAGCTTAGCTCTAAAGGCGTTTTCACAATTATACTGTACAACCTAGAAGATAAGGACAAAATATTTGATAATGGACCATACTTCTATAATTCAGTGGGCCTATTTCTTAGGTTTTGGACTCACAGATTCAGTTCAGAGCAAGAGGACTTCTCAAGAGCCCCGGTATGGATCTGGTTGTACTCCTTGCCCCAGGAATTCTGGCTGGAAGAAATACTAATGGGCATAGGAAATACGGTGGGACAATATGTTAAAGCCTCGAAGGCCACGAGAATAACAAAATATACCTCATACGCCCGCATTTACATCTATATGGACATCTCAAAAGCTCTACCGGGATCCATTACACTGGAATATGAGGACGAGGACTGGAATCAGACAATCGATTATGAACAGATACCCTTTAGATGTAGAAAGTGCCATGAGCACGGCCACTTGTTCAGGGATTGCCCCTTGAACGCCTCAAATCCTAAACCGGCTGAAGCCAAGCAGAAGGACGACTTTACCACTGTCACAGGTAGGCGAAAGAACACGCAAAAGAAACAGAACCAAAGCTCAATTCCGAAGGCCTCTTCTAAGAATTCCTTTGAGACTCTCAATCAGATTCAGAAAGAAGTGGATCCACAGAACCCCCTCAAAGCAACAATGCAATCGAAAGGGAAAAGCCCTGAATCATCACACACAACTCATCGAAAGGCAACCACTCAATCAACACAAACCGTCAGGGATGAAGACACCAATATGCTTATTAATGAAACGACTCTGGCAGAAATAGACCTGGAAAAATTGGAGGAGGCCCTCAACCAAAAGGATCTGCAACATATTCCGGTAGAACAACTCAGGAAAGTGCACAAAGTGTTTACCGATTCCACGGCAGGATCCATAACAAGGTTGGGCATAGCGTCAGATCCCAACCTCGAGCCCAAGAAATCTACCAAGGAAAGCAAAAGGCGCGGTCGCAAACCAACTCAACAGATCATTAGGGAGGCAGGGCACTTAATGATCAACTCGGGCCAGATACAGAGGCTATTGGAGGGATATCTCCACGCCCCCCCCATCATCCTCATGATGAAGACTATTTCTTGGAATATTAGAGGTCTTAACAGACGATCCAAGCAGAGGATTCTCCGAGACTGTATTAAGACAGAGAAATCGGATATCTTACTTCTGCAGGAAACCAAGTGCTCAGGAAGGGAGGCGGAAAGTATTCTTAGGAGTAACTGGAGATATGGAGAGTTCCTCTTTCAGGATTCCGTGGGCGCGGCTGGAGGAATGGCTATCCTCTGGAACCCGTAAACGGTCAATCTTTTTCACCCTTTCTCCACAAAAGACACCCTCACAACTTACTTTAAAGTTACAACCTCATCCAAGGAAGGGGCCATCACAAACGTTTATGGCCCGCAATCTCTACAAGACAAGGAAAGCTTTATTCAACACCTTATTTATGTTCAAACCCTGCTATACACGCCAAACTGGATCATAGGAGGTGACTTCAATATGATCCTTACTATGGAGGAGAAAACGGGAGGAACTAAAAGGTTGGAGTAGGACAACGGTAAGTTCAAAACCCTCATAGAGCAATTAAATTTGGTTGATATGGAAACCCGGAATGGAAATTTTACGTGGTCCAATAGAAGAATAGGTCATCAACATGTGGCCTATAGACTGGATCGCTTTCTAGTAACAGAAGCTCTCCTTGAAAGCGACCAGGCAATGGAAGCAAACATCCTCCCAAAATCAGGGTCGGATCACTGGCCCATAGTCTTTTGTCTGGACTCGGGTTACCACACTAGGCCCAAACCATTCCGTTTTGAAAATTTTTGGCTTACTCACCCAAACTTTAACCAATTGGCACATACTTGGTGGGCCCAAGTAGAAATTGATCACGGCACTCACATGTATAAGCTCCAACAGAGATTTAAGAACTTCAAACTTCACCTAAAAGAGTGGAATAAATCCACCTTTGGAAACATCCTTCTAAAAAAAAGGGATTTAGAGAGCCAACTCGAAGTACTTCAACGAACATTCATAACAGGGTGCCGAACCCAGAATCTGGCAAAGGATGAGGAAAGACTAATGACAGATTTGGAAGCCTGCAGAGAACAGGGAGGCAAAAATCGAGAGTCCAGTGGCTCAAATAAGGGGAGCGTAATACAAAATTATTCCATAGGGCGATGACGCATCGCAGATACATCAATCACATCACCCAGCTGGAGGATGAGTAGGGAACCCCAATAAGAGAACGTGACCAAATAGCAGACACACTCACCTCCTTCTATCAAAATCTACTTACAGAGAATATTTCAAATAGGGAAGAAGTTATCCAAAAAGTTACTTGAAATATACCCCAGCTGATCAGTGCTGAGCAGAACACAGCACTGACAAGGCCTATCACTCAGTCTAAAGTGGACTCAGCAGCAAGGGACATGCCACCGGGCAAGGCACCAGGCCCTGATGGATTCACAACGGACTTCTTCCACTTCTGTTGGGACATGATCAAGGAAGATGATTGGATGGCAGTTGAAGAATCCAAAACTTCAGGTCAAGTTCTCTCCGCTTTAAATGCGACCTTCATCACCCTCATTCCTAAGGAAGAACGAGCCATGAACCCGAAGCAATTCACACCAATCTCACTGTGCAATGTCATTTATAAAATAATCACAAAGTTTATTGCAAATCGCCTCAAGCCTATCCTGCCAACCATCATATCTAGTGAGCAATCTGGCTATGTGGAGGGCAGACAAATCATGGACAGCATCATACTGGCCAATGAGGTCATCCACTCCTTAAAGACAAGAAAAACACCAGGTATGCTTATCAAACTCGACCTCTCAAAAGCTTTTGATAGATTAAGTTGGCAATATCTCCGAGCGGTTCTGGAATCCTTTTGCTTCTCTCGCCTCTGGGTAGATTGGATCCTCAAGCTCACCTTGTCTTCCTTCTTCTCAATCCTTGTTAACGACACCCCCACCCGGCCTTTTCGTTCCTCATGAGGCATCAGGCAAGGAGATCCCCTATCTCCCTTTCTTTTTGTTATCATGGCGGAGGGCTTAGGTCGCTATCTCAAAGCGGCGGTCTTGGAAGGCTCACTCACAGGATTGTCGCTCCACAACCTACACCCGTCACCCTCACACAGCCAATTTGTGGATGACACACTTCTCATGAATACTCCCACGATCAGAGAAGCCACCAAGCTTAAATCTATCCTTTCTGACTTCTCGGATGCTTCTGGAATGTTGCTCAACCTCGACAAATCCAAACTATATTTCTTTAATACACCAGCCACTGTCTAGGCTCACCTTTCAGGGCTTCTTGGCATTGCTAGAAGCTCTCTCCCTTCCACCTATTTAGGCATCCCCTTAACCGGGGAGTCTGCAAAATCCATCTCATGGGACAACTTGCTATTATCCATTTCCAACAGGTTGAACAATTGGACCTTTCGACCTTTGAACATTGCGGCCAGACTAGTTCTGCTCAAGTCGGTTCTCCAAGCTCTGCCCACCTATCTCTTCACAACATTGGCAGCACCTCTCTCGGTCATCAAGGCTACCAGAAGCCTTCAATGCAACTTCTTGTGGAAGGGAAGTCAGAACAATAGGAAATGGGCCCTAGTTGGCTGGGACAAATTGTGCAAACCCAAAAAACAAGGCGGGCTGGGAATCTGGGACCCACGGAAGATGAACCAAGTTATGGGAGCCAAGACGTGGTGGAGGTGGCTGCAAAACCCGCAAGATCTGTGGGCAAAGATGTGGAGGCAAAAGTATGCCCCGAACATTCCTCCCAACCAATTAATAAGATTCAATGAACAAATGCAGGGTTCCAATATTTGGAACACAGCCTGGAGAAATCGCCCCCTGATACAGCAACACGCCTTCTGGGAGATAAGAAACGGCGAAAGTGCACTCTTCTGGCAGGACTCATGGAAACAACTACCCCCTCTTGATGACATGGAAAGCCTTCACACTGTCAAGCAAAAGTTACAACAAGGCAGCTTCACAAAGGTTAAATATTTTTGGATCCCAACGCAAGAAAGACAACCATGGAGAAAATGGAAAACCAGCAGAATAGAGCTACAAATTATGGGGGAGATCGACCTTCAACCATGGTAGGAATGCATGCAAAACCAGAAAATCCCAAGTAAGCAAGGGCCGGATGTTCTCAGATGGGGACACTCCACCTCTGACATTTTCTCAGTTAAAGAGGCTTACCATTTACAAGGAAACCCCCCAAGCCAGATCCCCAAAACAATCTGGAGCAGAATCTGGCAGGCTTTTCTCTGGCCCAAGGTCTCATTCTTCCTATGGCTTACATCTCAAAACCTCATTCTCACTTGGGACAACCTTCGTAAGCGAGGCTTCACAGGCCCATCAAGGTGCACCCTTTGTCAGCAATACGAGGAAACCATGGAACACCTCCTCAACAAATGCCACTACAGTCAACAGATCTGGGATTCGGGAGCCCAAGCCATGAGACGCTCCCAACGGCATCGAGATAGCATACGTGACACTATTTTAAACTGGGAGACAATTTCCTTCCATAATACAATTCTCCAACGCATCTGGCAATTGATCGTGGGCTTCACGCTATGGTCAATCTGGAAAGAAAGAAATAAAAGAATTTTCAACTCCAGAGAGTCCTCCCCCACCACCACTTGGGAAAGGGTTAAACGACTCATTCAGAAAACCATTCACAGCAAGTCCTAGTCGATCGACGACGCGCATTACAATCCCGAGGAAAAGATCATTCTGAAAAGATGGAACCTGCATCTACACATTCAGCCTCATGGGAGACCCACGATTAGGAAAGGTAACAGCTCCGCGAAGTGGACCCCCCCGCCTTGATTGCTTCAATATTAACTTCGATGGGGCCTCCAGGGGAAGCCCAGGACCTGCAGGCTTTGGATCTGTTCTTCGGAACCACATGGGCAAATTTCTCTTTATGATCGTTGGTTTTTTGGGGGAAAATACGAACAACGTGGCAGAACTCACAAGTCTAGTAAGAGGCCTCCAAACAGCTGTCCATCACCAGTATCATCGGTTGGTCATTGAAGGAGACTCCCAAGTAATAATCCATCTCATTTCCAAAATCCTCCATGGCAAGGCCCCTTGGCGGATTTCCCCCAGCTGGAGACTTTCCGGTCTTTTGGAGGATTTCGGCGAACTCATCAACTCCAATCTCACCATAATCCCTTCTCATGTCAAAAGAGAGGCCAACAGGGTGGTGGATCACTTAGAAAATAGAGGGATTGATGCCAAGGATGAACTCATACATTGGCAGGCCCACATTTATGATGAAACAGACCTCTCCAGACATTGCAGAGACCTTGCCTGTAGAGACTTCCCAGGCCCGGATGGGGTGACACGTCGAGAGGGGGGTACAGGTGGACGCGCACTCGACCCCAACATAAATGCCGAAGGCCGCCACCCACGAGCATACATTAACGATGGATGACGACCTTCGCTGCAGCTGCAGGACGGAGGGACCTTTCCCTCGCGTGGTCATTTATGCCATAGGCATTCCCGGGATGGCGAAGTTTAATTGTGATAAGATGACTTCGGTTCTAGATTATTCAGCTTTCAATTTTCCTGGGAAGAGAGGGACTTTCCCGACCTCGGCTCTGTATATTGTTTGGATGCACTGGTGCGGTCCATCCTCCACCGTGCCTTGGCTCGGTTCACCCTCTTTGTATTTCTCTCTAACTCTAGCGGGACAGAGCTCGCATTCCCGAGCCTCGCACCTGCATTTGCTCTCACCTTGGCTCATCCGCCTCCACCTGCTTTTGCTCTGTTCCATTGCCATGGTTCGCATTAGAGGTCGTCCTCGTCGGGGAGCGGCCTGGGAGACAAATAAAGCGCAGAAGCGGTGAAGGGAAAAGCTGGAGCGCGCCCTGACTCTTGCGAATTCAATTCTCAGGAAGGAGGCCAGAGCGAAGAAATTGGCATGGCTTGCCATCATCACCGAGCCCGGAGTTGAGTCCAGTCGAGTCGTCCCGGAGAATATGTCAGGGGCCATACAGGAAGTTGGTTTCATGGAGGAGTTTCCCCCCTGGATAGTGGAGGAATAAACGGTACCGGCAGACCAGCTGATTATAGAAGAAACATGTGTGAAAACGCATCGGATGGAAAGTAGACCCACTCTGACTCTAGTTGACTACACCCCTGGTTGTATTGTCGAGGAGATACCTTGGCCTGGTGATGACCAGTGCAACGGCCAAAACACTCAGGGGGACAACGCAGGCACGAAGGGAGTAGAGGCAGAAGCGGCGCAAGGAAGGTTCGTTGAGGATTCTGGAGCAGCGATGGACGTGGGTGGCAGCATGCACGGGTCTCTCATCCGAGAGGAGCACCTAGCACTGATCTTCGACCTCCGTGGACACCTGGATGATCTGGAGCATCGGGCCCTTATCATGGGCCAGCGCATGGACATGTTCCTAGATGCCTTTTCCAACATGCCAGCAAAGAGCAGATTCCCTCTCTGTGCGCAAGATTTCGTCTTGACCGGGACCACGTGGCAGGATGGCAAGGATGACCAGTCACCAGGCATCTAGGTTCTTCATTTTTTCTTGGCTCTTAGTTTTACTATGTTGTTGTTCTATGTACTTAGTCCGTAGACATATGTCCTGGTTTCCTCCGGGCAGGACAGATGTCAAACAACTTTTATGTTTTATAATGCTATTTGCTACTTTCCCTCTTTACATGCTGGTTTCTGATAATCGGAAGCATTTTGGGTAACACCATACCTACTTTGATGCATACTCTGTAATAGTTTTGTCTATCTAATATAGCAGGATCCACCCCTTTTTTATTTAAAAAAAAAAAAAGGGGTTTAAATGAAAAACTATATCCAGTAAGTAAAGAGAGTAGTAAGAGTAAGCTTAGTTGGATTAGGCTACCTCCTTATCAATGAATGTTTATGCGCTCAAGGTTGGGACAAAGACTCCCTCCTACAGGTTCCGGCACTAAGATCCAGTATAGAACTAAACTCTTCTCGAGATCCAGTACACAACTAAACTATAATGCAGGTGGAAGCTATAATGCAGGTGGGGAAACTAAGAATCTTATAGGAACCTAATAGAATATAAAAGAAAATGTTATGTATGGTTTTATATTCTTTGGAGAATAAATCCATGGGAAGGATAATCTGGGATTTAAAAAAATATATATATTGAAAATTAATTGGTAAATTGTTTACACTAAACATAAATTGATTACGTTTAAGTTTAGATTCTAAATCTAAGTTACATTGGGATTTAAACGCATTCTTCTTGTTTTAAATTGGGACTAATGAATTTCTTGAGACCTACACTTCTTAGGTGCATGATTTCTACATCGGAAGCCAATAAGGAATACAGATTCTTTACTTCTGCAGGGCACATGATTTCTACAACAGAAGCCAATAAAATTTTTATAAATTAAGAGAAAAAATGTGTTGAAATAATTGATCGATGGATGTTTCTTTTCATTATTTATTTTGCAGATATTTGTAGAATCTAAACAAATGAATTTATGAACACAAATAAGAGGGAATTCCTTACCAAAAATAATCTATAAGAGAATAAAGGTGAAGATGATCTATTGATTTTGGATTATGGTGATCCAATAGAAAATAGCAACTCATCTCCATCTCCATTTCCCTCCGGAGTATTCACTTGAAGATGTTGGAATGTGTTTGGATTATGGTAATCTTACAACCAATACCCACTCACCTCCACCTCCTTTTTAAACTTAATTGGCTTCTCATTGGCATCTATCATTGGCATCTAGCCATGGTAACAATCACCTTTATAATGAAATACATAGCCACAATTATATATTATTGGCATCTAGCCATGGTGACAATCACCTTTATGATGAAATACATAGCCACAATTATATACCTCATGAACACTAATATGCATATTTTATTTACAAACCTTAATTTTATCTTAAACCCTAATTAGAGTTTGGAATATGGTGTTCAAATGTTGAAGTTATGATACTTTTTGGTGATGAGATTAGGTAGTGAGACTCATGTACTTGCACAAGAACATACGTAAATGGATTTCTCTTTAATGGTAACTCCTTATTTTGTCTAGCTTGTTCAGGTAAAACTCAAAGATTAATAGCATTGGGAAGACACTCAACAAAAGAGGAGGAGATCCAATGTGAGTGTATATATATAGATGATGCACTTGGGTTATTCACCAAGTGATATAAGCAATACATATTTTTTTTTATAGGAAATGCAATAAGGTGTGGGGGAGATGTTGGGCTTCTAATTTGATGCCATTTGAATTGCCAATAAACATTTTTTTCCTTGTCACAACCACTACATTAGAATTACCACTATTTTTATCACTTTTTTCTATAAAGTCATTCAAATGCTCATGAGTTAATATTATTGGTTTACTTGTGTTTCCCATTGTTTTTAATTATTTGGAATAATTAAAAGTTTGTTTTGTTACTAATGATGGTTTATCAATCTCAGGTCTTCTAACCAACATATATCTCCCGTAACCCTCATCATAGTTCATCATGTTTGCAAGGTTCTATAAGGAAATCCAAGACTAGGGTTTTGTCACTAGGACCTTTGGCATGATTTTTTGATATTTATCTCACACCCAAGTAGCATGTGTGGACCTCCAACTCATCAATAACAATTAAGAAAAAACAAGCACTAGACAATAAGCTTTTGAGGTAAATTTCAAGGAAGTGGAGGTGAATATAGACAATGCAAGACATGAGTTTTTTGGAGATGGATCCAAACTGAGCACTACACTAGCCATTTTCCAAATTGAGCTATGGTTTGGGAGGTATCAACAATTTTCTAATCTCAATTTTCCTATCTTTTATGTTGTGATCCAAATTAGCAACAGTTTCAAACAACCAACTTTTGGCACGATTGTTGAGAAGATGAATACAAATATTGGAAAACAAAAACATGGATTTTGTCCATAATACAATAAATTGACAAAGACAAGCGTAATTTCTGGAGTTGAGAAATGGATTAGGGGATTTAGGAAGATATTTAATAGGGATTTTCCCAAATTACATGTTGTGCGAAGATTTGAAAAACACCAAAATTATTTGTTTGGATAAAAATTTAAAGGATTTTATTAGTTGGTTCCCACTTCTTATGTATAAATGAAGGTCTGGAGGAGATCAATGTAAGTTAGAGGTTACAAATCATAAGTAATAAGTAAAAAATATGGGGTTAGAGGAATTAGAAGAGATGTGGATCTAGGCTAGATCACATTATTTTACTACTGTTGAACTTCCATTAATACAAAGGATTTCGATGATGTTTTGAAGATGAGAATTCGTGCTCCAATTTACTTTTTAAGTCTCTAACTTTTTAGGAAACAAGTTGATTGGAAGGGCCCACCAATTTGTTCCACATTTCCCTTTTATCTTTGTAGGTTTAGATTTACATTTCAGTAGGTTTATATGTCATTTACATTAGTTTAATTTCAAAATAATTTATTTCTTTCATGAATGTTGTGGGAATTATTTTAGAGGATGGATCTTACTGAAGGCCATAGTTCATGAGTGAAGTTTAGGGATGATTTTAAGGATGAAAATTTATATTAAAATGTAGAAACATGGGCTAATCTTACTCGACCTTAATATGTAAAATGTAAAATGTTTGGCGATAGTTTTGTAAAAATATTCAAATTTCTAAGGATTTAATACAACTTCTATCAAATATTGGCTATTTTTTATGTAAAATAATTTTATTCTATGGAATTAGGGAGAATCAATTTTAGAAAAAACGAAAATTAGTGAATCGTTTTTTGGGAAAAGCCATGGAAAATTAGCCCGTTTGCGAAATTTAGCCCCTAAAATCATCTATGGGTCACTGAAGTTATTCTTTTTCTTTTGAATCCCTTGAGCACCTAACCATTATAATAGGTGAAATATTGTGATTAGTTCCACTACATAAGCCTTGATACTATTGTCCCTTATCACATAGCTTATATTTAATGTTAAATGCTTTGTCTTGTTTCTAGCAATATTTTATTATCTTTGTAATTACAAGAACAATGTCACTTGAAAGTAGGAATGAGATTACATGACACTAATGAATTGATTGATTAAAAGATTGTAACTTGCCCTAACAAAATCTTTGACTTGATTGAGTGAAATATTGTAGCTTTCCCCAACAAGATATTTTCTTGTTGTTGTAACATAGGTTAAATTTTAGGTAGAATTCAAATCATTAGTTTTTTGGATTTTATATTAGATATACTCAACTTTTTCCTTAG
>ML818908.1:0-35685 GCA_009831015.1 Picea engelmannii | reverse complement strand
CAACAAACAAGGAGAACTAACTTTCCTATGATGAGGCACTACAACTTGGACAAAAAAAGCTCGGGGGTACAACCGATCATGCACGGTGTGCATTACATATGCATCATTAATTTAGGTACAATAAGCACTCAAAAATGCTTTACATCAGCACGAAGGTTACCATCTTCCTTCGTAAAAATGATAATCCCAAAGCCCATTACATTGCGAGAAATATAATCCCATTTACATCTTATCTTATAATCTTCATAATAATTTGTCTATATTCAATGGTTCTTCCAAACATTTTCTAATCAAATTTATCCAATATTGTATTGGAATGGCGAGTTCCAACATAGACTCAAACTATTAACAATAATTGCATAGACTCAAACTAATTACAATAGTTGGCGTGACTAAATGTCACACCATCCAATTCATTCAACTAAACACATATCAATGCATTTTTCATAACATCATCTTCCTCAAGAGCGAGAGATAGGCACATGATACGAAATGACCTCCACTTCCTGCTACAAACTGTCACCCACATTAACTAACAAGAATAGGATATCTTAATACTTGAATGCTAGATTCTTAATGAACCACTCCATGTATTTGAGGGGCGTGCACCAGTCTGTAGTAAAATGCACTACAACTTGGTAGGCTTGTTCTTCGGCGGATTGATGGACTATCTGTTCAAAGACAACCACCCTTTTCTGCTACTCATCGGCGTTGACTACCAACTATTTTGTAGACCTGCACATTGTTTTTCATTGATAGGAAGGTGGGCATCGCCTTCACGTCCATTTTATCTTTTAATTCCTTTCACTTCATTCACAAGTGAAAGAAACAAACGATCTCACCCCAATATCTTCCACGCAGGTATTCTGCCAGTGTCTATCACTCTGCCTGTGTCTATCTATCACTCGGTTGTATGGCAGAGTGATACATAGACACTCTGATTAATAGTATTTTCTGACTAAGAGTCCACCATCTGACTCCCAGGACTTCATTATGATAATACTATTAATGAGAGGTTTTCTAGACTAAAAAATGATCCAATCTTTTCAACAATGCTTCATCATCGACATGAAAATTTTCATTTTGAGACCAAGGTTTAATATCTATCAAATTATGTTTATTGAAAACATATGAGAAGAAACTGCCTACACATCTTCCCTGGGGATATCCCCCTGAATTCTGTAAGAGGCAATGTGAGATTCATATTCCCACCAACAAGAATCATTGGATCATTCAAAGCCCCTAAGTCTGCCAGGATTTCCAATACGGGACACTATCAAAATAAGGCCCGTAGATGGCGGTTCTGTGATATTTTACCGAAACTGTTGAGTTGAGAGGTGACATTGAGAGAGCCTAAAAACCACACCAATGTCCCTTTCATCCTTAGAATAAAAAACCAGAGAGGGACTCCGAAAGGGAAGGGACTTTGAGCAACCTAGTAGAAATGGGTATACCCATCTCATTATTGACATTAACTTCGGAGGTGCGCTTGGACCTTCTAGCAAGTGCGACCCTTCGTTATCCATTTGTGTCGATTTGTGTCAACGTAGTACCAAAACCAATATTTTGCTCCTCCATGTTCTAAAAGGTGTCCTATTTGATGACTGACCACAATATCAACTTTTTCCTTGTGTGATCACTGATTACCCTATTGTTTTTTTTTTTAGTGTTTGAACACATTTCTTTGTTGGAATTTGGTGACAACGAATTTCTTCAACGATGGATATGGATCCTATTATTCTGGGTTGGTTACAACCAAATAATCAAGTTAGAATATGGATAGGGATTGCATTTATTAACCAGTTTCTTGTAAATGTATATAAATACATGTAAGTTCTTATAGGCAAAATGACTGAATGTGAGTGAGCTGATGTAATCTCTATGATCTGAATAATAAGAAAAAGGATGCCTATGCTTGGTGGACGTAGCCCAACGTTTGGGTGAACCACGTGAAATCTTTGTCTATTATGTGTTTGTGATTGTTAATTATCATTGTGAATTGTGTTTTCAGCATTGACAATTCTAACAAGTGGTATTAAAGTTGATTAGAACTGGTTTAAGGAACATCAAATTTTCAAAAGAGCCCGAAGTGAAATCTATATGAGAGTGGATCAATTTATACATCTCCGCAGATCCCTCCTCCCAAAAAGTGATGAAACTTATTACTCAACCTTTAGCTCATGAAAAATTGTTGAAATTTACGTCGTTGAAGAAAACGAACAGTGCGAAGACATTTTTATATCCCCGCACTCCAGTGTGAGGTGCGAACTCCCCGTAGTCCAGAACTCCCCGTAGTCCAGTGGTAGCTTGAGGTGCAAACTCCCTTTAAATCAAAAATAAAAAATTTGCGATTTTTCTTAAATTAATTCTCATGGTACATTTGTATGGTAAATTCGCATGGTAAAGTAAGGATCTCCTTAAATTAATTCGCATGGTAAATCAAAGTGCGGTGAAAGTATGAAAGTAAATGTATGAATTAAACGGTGAATGCACTTGGTATACTGAGAATACATTATACATGGTGGATTTAATAAAATGTTTTTTTATTAAGATATAAAGATATTTTTATATATTTAAAAAAAAAAACTTCTTTTTCATCATTAATTTTTGGGTTCAATTTTTTGAGTATAAGGTTAATACTATTATTTCTTCACATTTAAAAGGTTTTGGGTTTTTTATAAGTAGTGGATATTAGGAGATTTTTTTTGTTAATGGCTAAGATGCAAAGTTCGAAGTTTGAAGTTGAAAATTTCAGCGGTAAAAACAATTTTGAGCTTTGGAAGCTCAAGATGCACGATCTTCTGTGCAACAAGGCGTGGTCAAGGATCTTTTGGAAAAAACAAAGCAACCTGCGACCATAACAGATGATGAATGGGATGAGATGGATGCAAGAGCACTGAGTGCCATACGCCTGTGTCTGGTCGACGATGTTCTATTCAATATTGTCTTGAAGAAGACAACAGTCGGTTTGTGGACAAAGTTGGAAAGTCTATATATGACAAAATCCTTGACGAACAAAATCTACTTGAAGAGACAGTTGTACAATTTGCGGATGAAAGAAGGTACAAAAGTTGCTGACCATTTAAATACCTTCAATACCCTTATAGTTCAATTGACTAGTATGGAAGTTAAATTCGAAGATGAAGATAAGGCTATTACACTATTGTGTTCATTGCTCGTGTCTTGGGATAATCTAGTTACCTCTATTAGCTTTAGTTCAACATAAATTTTAGATTATGACTCTGTTGTGAGAGCTTTGTTGGTTGAAAAGATTAGGAGAAAATCTAGTAAAGAAATCTCAACTTTATGAGAAATGTTGGTGAGAGGTCGAACTAAAGAGTAAAATGAGAGAATTTTTTCTCGATCTAAGTTAAGACACAGAAAGGGTAAAGAAAAATGTTGGTAATGTGGAAAAACATGACATCTCAAGAAATATTGTTGGAAGAGAAAGGAATCTGGGGAAAACTTTACGAAATAAACAAATTTGGCTGTAACAAATTCAGGTATGACTGATCAAGTTTTATCCATTTCCAGTAATTTACAATATCAAGATGAATGGAAATTAGATTTAGGTGCCTCCCACCACTTGTAATCACATAGAAATTGATTCATTTCTTACCAATCTGTTGATGAGGGTGTAATGTTTATGGGTAATGGTATTCCGTGTAAAACTGTTGGGGTTGATAGTATTAGAATCACGATGTTCGATGGTATTGTTAGGGAATTAATGGATGTTAGATATGTACCTGAGCTTAAATATAATTTTATTTCATTGGGAGTGTTGGATTCTTGTGGATATAAGTATACAGGTTAAGGTGGAGCTCTCACATTGTCGAAAGGTAGTTTAGTAGTGATGAAGGCAACAAAGGTTGATAACCTTTATAAGATGGAAGGGAGTACTGAAGTGGCATCTAAAGTGACAGATGTATCTTCTTGTTTATGGAAGAAGCATCAAGGTCATAAGAGCAAGAAAGAATTGCAAGTACTCACAAGAGGTAAATCAGTTCCAAATATAAAATCTTTGGTTTTGAATTCCTGTTTGTTTTATATCTCTACAAGTTATGATGGTGGTATAAATGGATGTTGTGTGTGGGATCCTACTTCTCACAAGGTCATCATTGACAAAGATATGGTATGTATGGAACAACCAAAAGGGTTGATTCAAGATCGCAATGGTAAATTTGTTTGCATGCTAAATAATTCATTGTATGGCCTATTGGTACCCAGGCAAATATACAAGATGTTTGAATCCTTCATAGCGAGTCATAATTTTTCAAAGGGTAGGAATGACTATACAATTTATAGTACATTCATAATCTTGATGTTTTTTCCTCGTGATATGATCGATGCAAGCAAGAATGGATAAAATCAGTAAGAAAATGACTAAGGTGGACAAGACAATTCAAATGACGGATCAAGGAGCAGAAAAACAAATTAAGGGCATGGAAGTATACAAAGATGGTTATGGTAAGTTGTGGTTGGAGTTCAGTAAGAACATTGTAAAACCAATTTTTATCCCTCTTGCTTTCCATTATAAGTTTTCTTCAAATATAGGTCGTGTTTATGAAGAAGAAAATGTTATGTTTTGTGTAAGTTCAGTAGGAGGTCTGTTGTATGTGATGAAATGGTTAAGACCAAATGTTTCACATGCTAATTATGTTGTCAGAAACATGACATATTCAGGTGTTGCAGTAAAATGGGTGCTTTAGTGTTTGAGAAGCACAAATGTCACCCATAATGCTTACACTGAGATGGTCTGTGATAATTGTTATGTATATTTTACAAGTGTCTTGGATAAGAGGAGACCTATCACTAAATGTGTCTCACAACACAGTTATGGAATACATGTTGGAGGTGGAATGACTCCTCAGAAAATCCAAACTTGTGCAAGTCACACAGGCAAGATCATGAAACCAGTTTGATTAGAGAAGCTACAGTGGTACTTGGCTTCTCTTGGCTTGCACAGAAGGTGATGAACAAAATGAAGGAGCAATGATCCTATTATTCTGCTTTGTTTACAACCAAATAGACCAAGTTAGAATATGGATAGGGATTTCATTTATTATTTAGTTTCTTGTAAATGTATATAAATACATGTAAGCCCATAGAGGCAAAACAACTGAGTGTGACTGAGGTGATGAAATCTAAATGATCTGAATAATAAGACAATTAATGCCTATGCTTGATGGACATAGCTCAACATTTGTGTGAACCACATGAAATCCATGTGTCTATTATCTGTGTGCGATTGTTAATTATCATTGTGAATTTTATTTTCGTCATTAACAATTCTAACACTCTTAACATTATTTATATGAAGAGAACTAGGGCTCATGCCATAGTTTGTTTCTTCCCGCTCTAGCTCTTTCCATCATTCAAATGAGAAAGTAATAAAGACAAAGCATTATCAGGGGGTCTACGAAATGGAGAAATTGTAGTAATTGTTGTCTTAATTGAAATTGTGTCATCCCTCTTATCTTTAGTTTTTTTTTTTTTATCTATTGTTGATATTTAAACTAACATAAATATTAATAGATATAACAAATGAAACTGAAATCTACAATATAAAGGTAAAATTAATTTAAAATCCAAAGTCTTGCAAAAATTAAATATTCTTGTTTTAGAATCAATTTATTTGATTAGTTTTTATTGCACAATGATACAACACCAAAATGAAAGTGTTATAATCCATAATTTAAATTAAACAATAGTTTAATTTATTTGGTTAGTTTATAAATTTGGCTTTCAGATTGAATAACTAAAAACAATAGTTTAAACAATTTTCTCAATTTTTTTTCTGTTAAATTTTTTTGGCTTGATACAATAAGAAACTAATACGAAGTTAGGTTAATATTCAACTCAGTTCAAGTTGAGAACCACAAGCTTGTCTTCGAGAAATTCAACCTCATCTCTGCATATTGGACTTCCTCTTCATCTTTTCTGTAACACTGCAATTTACTTCCCCTTCGATTGCCTTCTTCCATTCCTTCCAAACGACCGAACTCAAATACTATAGAATTTTCAGCGATTAAATATTCAAATATTTAACTGAATTCTACCTGTTCAAGTATATGAAGTTTCCCGCCTGTCAGCCATGCAACAATAAGAATATTTGATTCTTTCTACGAGTAGATCTATATATGACTCTCTTGAGATTTATTTTATGTTCATTGAATACTATTAAGTAGCATAGTATTTTTCTAAATCATTTCAAATTGATATGAATTTATATTATTTTATGTTCATTGAATACTATTAAGATCTTTCCGAATCATTTCAAATTTATATGAATTTATATTGAGTGGACAGGTGAAATGGATCAGAATATTGTACTCAAACCTGAAAAGGCTCACCAAAGATCAGAAATACCTAGTATCTAGTCATGACGACGACCTCACATTGTACTGTGTAAAAGGATTTGTAATTTTGAGCCATTCATTGCTTAAAAAAAAAAAATCATTGAGCAATTTGCTCCCTTTTATTATTATTTCTCTTAGACGCTACTAGTTTAATTAGGCTGGTTGGTGTTGGATTCTTTAATTTTTTATTTGGATTTTTCTTAAATGTTATTAGTTTAAAAAAAATAATTGAGTAACTTGCTTCCTTTTATTATTATTTTTCTTAGACGCTATTAATTTAATTAATTTGGTTGGTGTTAAATTCTTTAATTTTTTATTTGGATTTTTTTAGATGTTATTAATTTAATTAAGCTAACGCTATTAATTTAATTAAGCTGGTTGGTGTTGAATTCTTTAATTTTTTATTTGGATTTTCTTAGATGTTATTAATTTAATTAAGCTAATTGGTATTGGATTCTTTAATATTTTTTATTGAAAATTAATTCCTTGGAGGCTACTAGAAGTCCTACTAGCTGTAGGAAGGGTAGCTCTAGTAGCTTGGGCTCCCACTCCCGTCTTTGTTCAGCATAAATAAAGTATTATCCGGTAACACCTTAAAGGGTTTAAATAAAAATTATATCCCTTAAGTAAAGAGAGTAGTAGGAGTAAGCTTAGTTGGATTAGGCTACCTCTTTATCATTGCATGTTTAGGCTATCAAGGTCTAAACTCTTCTAGTGTAGGAAGTTATAAAGCCTCGTACATGAACCTAATAGAATATAGAAGAAAATGCTATATTTTGTTTTATATTGTTTGGAGAATAAATCCATGGGAAGGATAATCTAGTGATTTAAAAAAATATATATATGGAAAATTTATTGATAAATCGTTTACATTAAACTTAAATTTATTACATTTGGGATTTTTGTTTAAAATTGGGACTTAAGAATTTCTTGAAACATGCACTTCTTGTTTTAAATTGGGATTTAAATGCCCTCTTCTTGTTTTAAATTGGGACTAATGAATTTCTTGAGACCTACACTTGCATGATTTCTACAACAAAAGCCAATAAGGAACACAAAGTCTTTACTTGTGTAGGGGAAGCTAATAAGGAATACAAATTATTTGAGGTTAAAAAATATAGTTATGGGACGAATAAGATTTCATAAATTAAGAGAAAAAATGCATTGAAAAAATTGATTGATGGATCAAATGATTCAACATGGAAATGAATTTATGAACACAAATAAGAGGGCATTCCCTACCAGAAATAATCTATAAGAGGATGAAGGTGAAGATGATCTATTGATTTTGGATTATGGTTATCCTATAGAAAATATCAACTCATCTACATCTCCGGAGTATGCATTTGAAGATGTTGGATTGTGTTTGGATTATGTTGATCTTACAACAAATACTCACTCACCTCCACCTCCTTCTTTTTAAACTTAATTGGCTTCTCATTGACATCTATCATTGGCATCTAGCCATGGTGACAATCAACTTTATAATGAAATACATAGCCACAATTATATCCCTGATGAACACTAATATGCATATTTTATTTACAAACCCTAATTTTAGCTTAAACCCTAATTAGAATTTGTAAATGAAATACTCCTATCGAGGTTCATCAACCACAATTATGTGGTTGTGATAGTCTTACTTTCTTATAAAATATAATCATTATATATCTCATCACGATTAGAGAATGAATCTGTGTAGTTTATGATACTTTTTGGTGATGAGCTTAGGTAGTGGGACTCATGTAATTGCACAAGAACATACGTAAATGGATTTTTCTTTAATGGTAACTCCTTATTTTGTCTAGCTTGTTCAAGAGAAACTCAAAGATTAATAGCAAAACATGCAAAGAAGTGGTCACAATCCATAACATGGCCTTGGGAAGACACTCACCAAAAGAGGAGGAGATCCAATGTGAGTATATCTATAGGTAGATTATGCAGTTGGCTTATTCACCAAGTGATATAAGAAATACATATCTTGTTTGCGTGAGGAAATGCAATATCTGAGATGTGGGGGAGATGTTGGGCCTCTCATTTGATGCCATTTGCATTGCAAATAAACATTTTTTCCATTGTCACAACCACTGCTATTTTTATCACTTTTTTCTATAAAGTCATTCAAATGCTCATGAGTTAAAATTATTGGTTTAATTATGTTTCCCATTGTTCTTTATTATTTGGAATAATTAAAAGTGTGTTTTGTTACTAATCATGATTTATCAAGCTCACGTCTTATAACCAACATAGATCTCTAGTAACTCGCATCATAGTTCATCATGTTTGCAAGGTTCTAGAACAAAATCCAAGACTAGGGTTTTGTCACTAGGACCTTTGGCATGCTCTTTGATATTTAGCTCACACCCAAGTAACATTTGTGGACCTCCAACTCATCAATAACAATTAAGAAAAAATAAGAACTAGACAATAAGCTTCAGGTAAATTTCAAGGAAGTGGAGGTGAATATAGACAATGCAAGACATGTGTTTTTTTGGACATGGATCCAAACTGAGCACTACACTAGCCATTTTCCAAATTGAGCTATGGTTTGGGAGGTATCGACAATTTTCTAATCTTGATTTTCCTATATTTTATGTTGTGATCCAAATTAGGATTAGTTTCAAAAAACCAAAACATGGACAAATATTGGAAAACAAAAACATGGATTTTATCCATAATACAATAAATTGACAAAGACAAGGGTAATTTATGGAGTTGAGAAATGGCTTAAGGGATTTAGGAAGATATTTAATAGGGATATTCCCAAATTACATGTTGTGCTAAGATTTGAAAAACACCAAAATTATTTTCTTTTTTAAGTTGGTTCCCACCTCTTATGTATAAATGAAGGTGTGGAGGAGATCAATGTAAGTTAAAAGTTACAAATCATAAGAAATAAATAAAAAAGATGGGGTTAAAGGAATTAGAAGAGGCCTAGATCTAGGCTACATCATATTATTCTACTATTGTTGAACTTCAATTAATACAGGTTACAAATCATAAGTAATAAGTAAAAAAGATGGAGTTAGAGGAATTAGAAGAGACCTAGATCTAGGCTACATCATATTATTGTACTATTGTTGAACTTCCATTAATACAAAGGATTTCGTTGATGTTTTGAAGAGGAGAATTCGTGCTCCAATTTACTTTTTAAGTCTCTAAGTTTTTAGGAAATAAGTCTATTGGGAGGGCCCATCAATTTGTTCCACATTTTCCTTTTATCATTGTAGGTTTGGATTTACATTGCAGTAGGTTTATATGTCATTTACATTAGTTTAATTTCAAAATAATTTATTTCTTTCATGAATGTTGTGTGGATTATTTTAGAGAATGGATCTTACTGAAGGCCATAGTTCATGACTG
Organism: Picea engelmannii; assembly: GCA_009831015.1. Lineage (NCBI taxonomy): Eukaryota > Viridiplantae > Streptophyta > Pinopsida > Pinales > Pinaceae > Picea > Picea engelmannii. The sequence continues at coordinate 25,963 of ML818908.1, read as the reverse complement.
GAGTTCTTCTTTTGCTTTTGAATCCCTTGAACACATGACCATTATAGTAGGTGAAATATTGCTATTGGTTCCATTAGAGAAGCCTTGATACTATTGTCCATTATCACATAGCTTAGATTTAATTCTAAATATTTTCTCTTGTTTGTAGTAATATTTAATTATTTTTACAATTACAAGAACAATGTCATTTTCCTTGGTTTTAGCAATATTTTTTTATTTTTGCAATTACAAGAACAATGTCATTTCTCTTGGTTTTAGCAATATTTTTTTATTTTTGCAATTACAAGAACAATGTCACTTGAAGGTAGGAATGAGATTGCATGACTCTCATGAATTAATTGATTAAAAGATTGTAGCTTGCCCTAACAAGATCTTTGACTTGATTGAGTGAAATATTGTAGCTTTTCCCCCAACAAAATATTTTCTTGTTGTTGTAACATAGATTAGATTTTAGGTAGAATTCAAAACATTAGTTTTTTGGATCTTATATTAGATGTACTCAACTTTTTCCTTAGTTTAGGTTTTAACTCTAGTGTAATTTAATTTTGTGTAAATATATAAATTTTAATTTTAATTAGATTAGTGTTAATTTTTCTTTCAAACTATTACTTAGGTTTTATTTCATATTAAAATATTAGTTATATTATGTAGTTATAGGTTTATAATTAGATTTAATTGTATAGTTAGTTAATTATATTAAGTTTTGTATATATATATAGTTTATTTACGATTAATTATGTATAATGTTATATATTATATAGTTTTTATCATTGTTGCACGGAACCGCTTCTAACATTTTCAACATCTAATTCTCAACCTACAGAAGTTTCGAGAGCTTGGGAACTAGTTGGAAACATTTTCAATTGGCTGGAAACTCTTTTGGGAACTTGGGAGCTTTTTGGGAGCTTCAACATCAAAGAAATGGGAGCTTGAGAACGAGTGTCCTAAAAGAAGAGCTTTAAATTAGAATTATATTAAATTAAAATGTAAATATATTTATTCCTTTATTACAAATACATAATTTCTTACAAATATTTTCATTATATTTATTCAAGATATCACTATAAAACTAAGACTAAACTACACGTAAATATTATTTCAAAAATTAGTAAACTAAAAAAACTTAATAATACTCACTTTATAGTTGCGGACATGAAAAACTTTTAATGCATTTATGTCCACTCTATAGTTGATATCAACCAACCATATCATTGACTTTTATTGTATTTTCATATTAGAAGAGTAGTACTATTTTGTTTTTTTCAATAAAAAAAATAATGCTTTTATAAAGATGTTTAAAGTTTATATTTGTAAAGTTTAATTTTAAAAAGATGTTAAAATTGTATATATGTATTTCAATTTTGTTTCTCATTTTATAATCGAATATTTATGGATATTAAAGTTTCATTATTATGTTAAATATATTCATATAATTATTAGCACTAATTAAATTAGTAATTTTAATATTGTAGTTGTTACAATAAGATAAACATTGTCCTCTATTCAACTTCAGTTTTATTGAAATAAGATTTAAAATGTATCAATATCTCTATACATTGTAATTTAAAGTATCATTTTAATCTAAAATATTTTTTATATTTTTTTAATATATATTATTACCGCTACCAAATTCAAGTTTTCTATAAATTTGAGGGAAACTTCTACTCATTCCGAACACTCGTATCCACATTCCCAACATTCCCATATTTTGAAAACTGTGCAACATAAATTTTTATTTAAAATTAAGATGTTAAATTTTATTAATAAAAAGTGTGTTTTATATGGATAGGATAGACTTAGTTTCAAATTGACTATCACTATCCATTTCCCATTTCAACTTGTACGAGGTATAATGGAAAGGCCCGAATGTGAAAACTTTATACACTAAATTAGTACATGCCACGTGTCAAAAAAACCCTTCTATCACATTTATCCTTGAGACTTTTTCAAATCCGCTCGGTCAAATGTGAAAACAAATAAATGTCTGCCACATATGAAGGTAAAATGATAAAGGTAATTCGTTGTTAACTCGTTGTTATTCCATTTTTCAAAGGTGAAAATTTGAGACTCCAATTTCAAGTGGCATCTCCTTCTTCACCTTATCAATGACTAGTTGGTTCCAACAATTTCAACAAAGTGAACTAAAATTCAAGGATTGATTCTATTCTTGAATAAATAAAAATAAATATAGACTGGTTGATTGTATTGATGTAAATTAAAGGATGAAAGATAGTTTTTTCCAACCAATTTTGGATCTAGACTTTTTTTAATTAAAAGAAGGAAAACTTGATGGAATCAGCGCTAGATTTTGGAGTTGAAGAGATTTTTTTTTGAACTTTTAGTAAAATCAGTTTTGTAAGTAATAAAAGATTCTTGGTTTTGATCTTTGGCATATGAGATTCTTCTTTGTAATTTGTTAATCATGTTTTTCTTCCCTTTTATCAAATGTATATGAGCTGATAATTAAGAAAATTTAGTATGACCACTACTCTCTACATCAGGGTCTCGTTAAGGTTTCAAAAATATGCATTAAGGAGTTGATGGAAGGATATTCTACCACTTTGTATGTTTTTTATGCCACTAAGAGAAGTCCAACATGTGTCTCTGAATAGTTATATCTTTTTAATTGTATCTCATGGTTAAACCTAAATCAAGCATCAGATCAATGGGTCATTCGTGTCAYTCAACTCATCAATATGGAMTAGCACTAGGTGTGCCTTCTCACACACATTTTCMTACSATTAAATTTTTTTTCTGATAATTTGCATAAATATGGTTTTTTTCTTGTGGAGGACATTACAAAATCCCATTCGGATGTCAACTTTGTCCATTGTAGTCCTGAAAGATGATGAATAACATGTTTACATCTATCTCACAAAAATACACATCTAGGATTTGACGAAAGGTGATTATGTTTCCTATTTAATTTTTATGGCCACAAGAGCATTCTTACCTATGTCTCTTAATGGGTTTGGCCTATGTGTTGCAATTTACAATAAAACCCCAATTGGGCATAAAATCCTTAAGGTTTCAAATTTCATCAATTCAATTGTAATTTAAATTTATTACCTGTTTCTTTAATTTTATAATTTGTTTGTATTTTGAAATGTAATCTAATATGAACAAATAAATTTCATTTGTATTTGTTTGTATTTTCATCTATTAGAGTTAATTTTGATATTTATCTTTATATACATCATTTTATCTTTGATTTTTTTTTCTTTGTGCCAAAGAATTAATATCTAAGCCTTTTATGATTTGAATATTAATGAAATATAATTATCATAAAATATCACAGTCAAATCCAATATCACATTTTATGTTCTTTGAACAAATTTTAAAACTCCAACCGCTTGAGATTTAAAATTTCATTGGCATTGTGTCCCTAGCCAGAAAATATCTCAAGGAATACAACACTTCTTGGCACCCTTTTCAGGAAGCGAATTTAGAAATATTTTCTATGGGTAAAACAATTATACCTACCTTTTGATGGTGAAAAAAAATTAGATTGGATAAAATCCTTCACATGATGATTCCACACTTTTTCAATCCTGGCACTAGGAAAGAAAAACACTAGAGAATATCCATAACCTAAAAAAATAACAGGAGTAGCAAATCCACGAAAGCTATCTTGTAAGAAAAAACAAAAACATAGACCTATAACTCCACCCACTCCATATTTTACTTATAAACATGCATCTTCTACTATCCCTAAATCCAAAGGAAAATTTGTTGTTGACCCTAATGTTTCCATAATAAAAATTCCAATTTTCACAAGCCCTTCAAACGCTCTAACAATGCCTTCACCTACATCTTCTAAGGAACCTCTTTCAAGTTCTCCAAAACTTCTTTTGAGAGTCTCTACACCAAAATCTATCCAATTGTTTCATGAAATATATATTCAACTTTCTCTTAAATATTAAACTGTAGTCTCTCGAATATATTCCACTAAGAATTCTCCATTTGTTTCTCTTAAGTAATCACTCAAGAATTCTCCGAACCTTTCCCCTAAATAACCTTTCGAAGATTCTTCATTTTCATCTATTTATTCATAGTTTTCCTTTTTAAGTCCTAAAAAGGAACTTTTAGAGATCCCTCAAAAATTTTGTCTTAGAAGTTCTTTTTGGAAAAGAAAAGTCTTTCAAAACTTATATAAATCCCATTAAACTTGAGAATTCTCAGTTAATACTTGATTCCATGGCTATGGTTTGTGTAAATCCACCAAATCCTCCTCCTCCTCCTCTTAGGGATTTTAATAAAGCTGTAACAAGGTGTGCACTATTAGTTTTAGATGGTAATATTAATGATTTATCAGAAAATGATCTTAAAATGTTACCAAAATTAATGTCAGGTTTATCTAACAAAAACTTTATCTATAATTGATCTTCAAATTTGGAGTCGCAAGGATGAATATTCAAACAAAGATGTGTTTGATTTACTATCACCCTTAGGAATCAGATTTGAAAAAATTGTTGTTCTCCCAGGGAAAAAATCACCTTCGCTCCTCGGAAACGATGTCAAAATGTTATCACTGAGTAATTTTTTCTGGATGAGGAGGCAAGTCATGGAGGTCACCAAAAACCAACTTCAGTCTGGAAGCTATCCCTTCCAACTAGAAAGGGCTCTCTCTCTTCAAATCAATCACTGAAAGGATTGATTTGGAATTTTGTCCAAAGGCTAGATCTCTAGGGTAAGATTGAATTTATATAGTTGGTGGCAATGCAGAAAGAAATTCCATTGGGCAATCAAGTAATTGAAAGGTCATAAATCAATGAAGGTTTACTTGACACTTGGTAAATTGAAAGGTGACTAGTGAGAGGAAAGATAGAAAGAACCCATTTAGGCCAATTAGATATTGTTGTGGATTGAATATTACAAAGAAATCAAATAATCCCTTAAGGCATCTATCAAGGATGAATCCCAAGGTGATTACAACAGAAAGACAACTGAAAATACATGCAATAGAACATCAGATACAAAAGAATTCTGATACATATATTTCACATTAACACAAAGAAGAATATATTCCAAATAGATGCATTTAAACAACAAGACTAAAAATATAGGATCACATGCATAAAACAACAAAATCACATGTATCTCTGGAGTCAAATTTCAAATACTTCTCATCCAACAAATTTCATTAATATCAAAGAAAAATTACTAAATGTATTCAATAGTATTTTCCTTACACACTTGCCAACCCTAAGTTCCAATAGCTTCATAAAATATATACAAAAATGTCTTTCTATCCTCCAAAAATTTGAATTCAACTACCATCCTAACGTAATTCTATAGTTACAATATATTTGGCTAAAAAATATGAATAAACTTCTAAGAGGGTGTCAAACTTGACTCATTAATTTCACAAAACAACTTGATAAAAACAAATCCTTGAGTCCCTAATATGATGCTCTCAACCATTGCATTTGATGTGGACTAGAGGCACACCTTGCTAACTCATGTAGGCTGATTTGGAAGCATTCTGGAAACTCTTTCACAATAGTGCAACAACGTTGTTGTGAAACAACAATCTATAAGAGAAACGCAGTGATGTTGCACAACATCTTCTCTTTCCGCACTTTGCTTATTTTTTATGAACTAGGATGATTGATGATGGTGGTTGATAGTGATAGTAACTTCATAATTATGATAGGGTTCCCTAGAACCCCTTCACCTTCCTTCAAAACTCATATGCCTCTCAAAACGTAAAACCTTGATATATATGAAACTGCCATGAATGATCCCACTTTACCTCTCACCAATAAACTCCTTATGTTGAAGCATTCATAATGTCTATCTCATTATCACTCTGAGATTCACACTCAAAACGTGATAAGGAAAATTCATTCTTCTGATTGAAATTGGACTGTTATAGTTGCACAACGTGCATGCTACACAATTGTAAATTTTTCATTTACAATTCAAGATCAAAATGAAGACTCCAACACATGGCAGGGAAACAAAATGATCATGTATAATGGTCCATCAAAACGTTACTGTGCACAAGAAGGAAATATTCAAGTATTTAAGGAATTTTGATAATTAGGGTTAGGGCTTTTTCCTACTACTAATTGACAAAAAGGAAAAAATTGATGAATCCAACTCGAGGGACTCAAATTTTTGCTGCTTCAACAAGCAAATAAAGCTTTATCTTCCCCTTCTTATTTATCTCCCATTGTTGCAATTTTTTTGGAGTGTTATGTTCTCTTTTCTCAAAATCAGATTTTGTTGATATATATTCTTTAATTGTTTATGTAGTGGCAGGTTTCTTCTCACCATGAATATAGGATTGTCTATTGGAGGCCCATAATCATCTAAGAGTTCTTTGCATTGTATATTTGTTCTTCTATTCTCCTCCCTCAATTGGATTATCATATCGTGTGCTTCTTTGAGATAATTTTTAGTCTTTTGAAAGTATGTTGACCCTCATCATAGGTAGTCCTCTTATTTTCTATTCTTGTTGGTTGGAACTTTGCTGGAGTTTATTCTTGAGACAACAACTTTATGACTGGGGATCTAGTCAAAGGAACACTAGGCTTAGGTATTTCTTTTACCTTTGGAATTTTCTCCACTACCTTCCCTTTACCTTTTGTTTTGGACCTGGTTGGAGTTACAACAACTGATGTTTCACCTGCTATTGAGATATCTTTCTTGGAGGCTTGTTCCAAGGATTTTTTCTTCATTTCCCTGTTCTCATGTTGTAATAATGCTATGACAAAATGGGCTTTCTTTAAGTATACTTGCAGCTCAATGATAAGGCTATCTTTTTCATTAGGTAGGTTTGTTTTTCTGAAGGCCTCTCGATATTCATCAAGTTCTTGTGACGTGTGCATGGTAGGAATCCTTTTAGTTGTTGACCTAGTAACTAGTTTGCTAGGAACTATGACCACTTCTGGGGAAAATTGGAGATTTTTCACTTTCATTTTAGAATGTTGACTTACTGTAGTTTACTCAGTTTCCTTTTTCCTCTTTTTGATAGAACTCTCAGGGATATATGTGGTGGTATTTTATACAGATGACGGTGTATCTCTCATGCTCGGTGGGCTGCTAAAAGAATCAATTGCTATATGTAATGATGACACAAAATATTCCCAATCCTGATTCCTCTTTCTGAGCTCTTCTGACAAAAACAACTTTATCAATGAAAAATGGAAGAGACTAGGTTCCCCTTGATATTTCCGTCAGACATCTTCCCTAGGCTTATGAAGAGGTAATAGGGTAGATTTAATGGTTTCCTACCTATGAAATTCATTAAGATCCCTATATGATATTGGTAAACCCTAGTGAATATCCCTTCACATGAAGAAGCTTTTCGTCTAGGTAGGAATGAAGCGTGATGTAGTCCATTTCTTCACCAAGTTCCTAGAGTGTCAAAATGTGAAAGAAGAACACCACCACTTGGCAGGTCTCCTACAACCGCATGATGTCCCTATGTCCAAGTGGGAAGTCATTTCTATGGATTTTGTTGTGGGATTTCCACTCACATCGCATAGACACAATGACATTCTTGTGATAGTTGATAAGTTGACGAAGAGTGCTCATTTTATTCCGGTTAGAGGCACCTACAATGTCACTGATGTGGAACGCGTGTTTGTAAGTGAGTTCATCTATTTGCACAGGATACCCAAGAAGATCGTTTCAGATAGGGAGTCCAGATTCACTTCTAGGTTTTGGACAAGTTTGCAGTGAGTGTTGGGGACTCAGTTGAACTTAAGCGCAACTTATCATCCTGAAACATATGGGAAAACTCACAGAGTAAATTAGGTTATGGAATACATTCTCAGGATGTATGTTATGGATAATCAAACTCATTGGGAGAAGTACCTACCTATGGTAGAGTTTGCCTACAATAAAATTTTTCATAGCTCCATCAGAATGCCACCCTACGAAGATCTATATGGAAGGCCATGCAAAACACCGTTGAGTTGGGAAAGGTTAGAATACTAAGTGACAGTGGGGCCATAATTGATTCAAGATATGGAGGAATGGGTGATTTAGATTAGGTAGAGACTAAAGGAATCACATGATAGACAAAAAAGTTATGTTGATGCACATAGGACTGACCAAAGTTATAAAGTGTGAGATCAAGTTTTCATTCGTATCAGGCCTAATAAGAGTACCATTCAGTTTGGGAAGGGGAAAAAGTTTTCACCTCGATTTATAGGACCATTCAAAATCCAAGAGAGAATTGGACTCATTTCCTATCATGTCGTACTACCACCCCACTTGCATAAAAATCATAATGTTTTTCATGTACCTGTTCTACGTCATTATGTTGCCGACGAATCTCATAAACTTAATTGGAAGGAATTGTAAGTATCAGAAGAGAGAACCCTCATTGTAGAACCATTATGCATATTGGACCGTAGGGTCTGACATCTTAGGAATCGTCTGGTAGACCAAGTTAAGGTCCAGTGGGACAAGTATAGTCCAAGATCTCCTACTTGGGAGGATGCCGAGACATTACGATGACATTATGCCTCACTTTTTTTACCACCTCGAGAATATGTTTCTCGAAGGTTGGGTGTATGTAATACCACCTTTTGACTTGGACAAACAGGATTACCTGAGGCCTAATCACCTATGATACACTTGAAGTTTTAAGACGTATGAACCTATGTGAATGACAATTCTATGAATGTTTAATGTTATTTGAATGATGTTGAATATTATACAATCTATTATGTGAATGCCAATTCTATGAATGTTTAACATTATTTGAATGATGATGGATATTATGCAATCTATTATGAGAATGTAAATTCTATGAATGTTTAACGTTATTTGAATTATGGGGATATTATGGTTGATTGAATTTACATGATGATAATGCATAGATATGTATGCGTTTGTGTTATAGACTAATCTGCAGGTCAATGGGCTATGAAATAGCCAAAGAATAATAATAATAAAATTTGATACCATGGATACCGATCGAGAAACCATATGGTATGAATCTTTATATGTGAAATTATGTTGGTTTGAATGCATTGCTATGATATATGGACCAGTGCAGTTTTTTCAGGTGGTGGCACTTCCTAAAACTGAATATGCGATGACAAAATTCCTAGCAACATAGTGCCACTGTATATTCCATGGTAGGGTGTGGACCCTAGTCTTATTAGAAGGGGTGGAGTCATTTTCTATAAAGTCATTCAAATGCTCATGAGTTAATATTATTGGTTTAATTGTGTTTCCCATTATTTTTTATTATTTGGAATAATTAAAAGTGTGTTTTGTTACTAATCATGGTTTATCAAGCTCACGTTTTATAACCAACATAGATCTCTAGTAACTCGCATCATAATTCATCGTGTTTGCAAGGTTCTAGAATGAAATCCAAGACTAGGGTTTTGTCACTGGGACCTTTGGCATGCTCTTTTGATATTTAGCTCACACCCAAGTAACATGTGTGGACCTCCAACCCATCAATAAAAATTAAGAAAAAATAAGCACTAGACAATAAGCTTCTGAGGTAAATTTCAAGGAAGTGGAGGTGAATATAGACAATGCAAGACATGAGCTTTTTTGGACATGGATCCAAACTAAGCACTAAACTAGCCATTTTCCAAATTGAGCTATGGTTTGGGAGGTATCGACAATTTTCATATCAATACAACAAATATTCTATGTGGGGCATGCTCTACAAGTTCGCTCTCTAGAATGAGCTAGAATTCAACAAGGTATGTCATTTTTTCTATAAATCCTTTTCTGAGAGGTTCCAAGTAGTGACACCTGGAGGAATTTCATAATACACACTAAATAACATTATGTATCATTTTCATATATTTATTCATTATAGGAACATAGTTATGATTATTTCAAGCTAGGGTTGTTGACTAATCCAAAACTAGTCATGTGAGACTAAAGTAAAGTTTGATGAAAATGCTAGTCTCGTGTTGTTAAAGTTAAGGAAGGTTTGCAGGTATGTGATAATATACACCAGGTCTATTACAAAGTTACAAATCATATTTGGATGATGAAATTGATGAGGAATTTTGGTTGAGGTACATGTTGGGTACATGGTTGAGACAAGTAGTTGATGAGTTGGCACATACATGAGGTGTATAGTTGATGATGTTGGTACATCTTGATTAGTAATAGTTGATGAGTAGTTGATACATGATTTATACATACTTGGTACATGGTTGATGCACTTGTTTATGGTATAGTTTGATTACAGGTTGAGGTACAGGTTGATGCATGCTTGATGCATGCTTGATGCATGGTTCATGTTATTGGTACAGGTTGTTTGATGCAGGTTGATTAGTATAGGTTTACAACAGTATATCTCACAGTGATAGTGTGACAATGGTTCTATCATTCTACTTATACATTAGGGTGGTTGGATGGGGCAAGGAAAGGTGGTTGTAGCCACCTTCTGGTTGTAGTTGGAGAACATAGGGGGTTGTAGACTCCTTTTAGTTAAATCCAGATAATTGGGGAGTTGCATATTCCCTCAGGTTGTAGCCTGAGAAACTAGCGGGTTGGAGCCTCCTTCCAGCTACAGCTAGAAAAAAAATATGTTGGTTCTTCCAATGAATGTAATTCTTCAAGACATATGAGAAAAATCATTATTTGGTTTTCTCTCGCTTTGGGTTTCCATGTAAAAATACTGGTGTACTGTGTGTGTGTGTGTATGATTGTTCATTTGTTCATTTTTTATTTACACTGCAAATATTGGATGATAATGGTACATTGATATAACACTTACATTATATAGTTAAAATAATTAGATTTCTCTATGACTGATTCATCACCCCTCTCAGTAATCCAACAATTGGTATTAGAGAAGGTTCCTTCAGAAATCAATTTAACCACTGAAAGGTAGATCATGGAGAGAAACAACATGTATAAAAATGGAATACCACAGTTTGATGGACAAAAGTATGAATTTTGGAGCATAAGGATGAAGACATATATACAGACACAAGGATTTTAAATTTGGCAATCAATTATAGATAAATACACAACAAAAGCAATTCCATCGACAAATGACAAAGAAATGAAACTCGGTCAGAATAATTCCAAAGCCAAAAATGCACTTTTGAATGGTATTGGAGAATCAATATTCACCAAAGTTGCACATTGTAAATCCACTAAAGAGATTTGTGACAAACTGTGAAATATTTATGAAGGAGATTCAAAAGTCAAAGAAACAAAGATTCAAACTTACAGAGGTTAGTTCAAACAACTAAATATGAAGGAAGATGAGAACATTACAACTTACTTTTTATGAGTCGATGAAACAGTAAATGCAATCTTGGGATTGAGAGAAGAAATCAAAGAATCTGTAATTGTTCAAAAGGTACTAAAATCTCTTCGTATGAGATTTGACCCTAAGATATATGTTACACATTGTTTTTGTCACCCCTATGAACGTTAATGATGTAAACCTATCCTTTTCCTTTAGAAGGATCAATGTCCTTAATCCTTGAAGAAGAATGAAGATATGTTTTCCCAGAGAGATGAAATTATACTTTTCCTTTGTCAAAAACCTTATAAAAAGGGATCCTCGCACCTTACTTAATGTGAAGTGTGTGACGATATGGAATATCTGCATGTTGCACCACAGTGGCTTGTGACGTCATCACAGTTTGTTCAGTGTTAAGGGTGCGACGATTTTCATATGAAGGAAAAAGAGGAATTTCCTGAAAGTTCTAGAATAGAAGCTTCGAGGGTGATGTGGCCTCCGATCGGTTGGGATATTAGTCACATCCCTGATCTCATGGGATCATACTAAACTCATCACCCTATCCTTTTCAGCCTATAAAAGGAGAGAAGTTATCATGGGGAAAGTTAGACTGGAAAAGTTGGAAAATTCTTGACTTTTGTAGCTTGGAGTTTTTGGAACTTGTATGTTGGCTTTGAGCTTTGCTTTGTCAAGATAGATTGTTGATCTCAGAATCCATGGAGTAGAAGTGTGTGTAAAACAAGGAACTGTTAGAAGGAACTTGAAAAAATCAAGGCATATGGTTGTATCTTTCTTCCACATTCTTTAATACAACAATATATTTATTTCCCATAAAATTGGTCTTATTTTATTGTATGACTCCTTGATCACATACATAGGTTTTGTTGAGTATACATTGTTGCTTTCACTTCGTTGGCTTGTGTATTTTTACAGGTTCAACATCCCATAAGCCTTAGAACGGAGAGAGAATGACACTATATAGGAAAAAAGACATTTAAAAGGTATTTCATTTATATTGTGTTAGTTAGTATGCTTGATGATTGAAACTTAGGGAAAGTTTTATACTTTGTCTTGTTTTGTTCTAGTTTTGGGGTGAAAATAGGGAGATATGTTTGTGTTTGCACTTACTGATTTGTCCGATAAAACAATTGGTAACTCAACTAGGGAACGGATTTTTTTCCTAGTTTGTCTTGCTTTGTTTGTTTGTTTTCTTAGGCTTTGTTTTCTGATTCACTGGAAGATCCAGCTTGACTCTTTGACTATTAAACTTCACTAGAAAACCTTTTTTCTTTTTCTTTTTTCCATTTTTCCTTTGATCATCACACCCTGCTATGAGGGACAATCCGATGATCTAGAATCGTCACACCCTTTCTTGCAGAGATAGTGTGACGACATTGCTTTGTGGCCTTCTGTTCCTTGCGACAATCTAGGATCGTCACACTGTGTTAGTCTACAACCTACAACGATTGTGAAAAAAATTGTTTTTTGATGGTTTTTCTTGTCCAGATCTTAGATATGGTTTTGGGGTGATTTGTTGGGTTTGATTATAGTCTTCTTGATAGATTTGAATCTTCTTTTAGTTATCTTTGAAACAAAAAAATTAATTTCTTCCTTTGCATTAGATTGGGGGCATCCTTGCATTTGAAGTAGCAAAATTGCATGGTTTTTGGCATTTTTTATCTTGAAATCTTAAAAAACAAATTCCAAGAATCGTGTATTGGTGTACAGTCTCTTAGGCTCATTTATTGATGAGTTTAAAAAATTTGGGACATTGTTCATTTGGGAATGATAAACATTTTCTCCTTCTCATAATATAGCTTTAATCGAAGTGAAATATTTGCATTCTCATTTCTTTTCATTGTTTAGAGTCGGTCAAAACATCATTTAGTCCACAACATTTTCCTCTTGAGTAACAACAACCTTAAAATAAAGTGCTTATAAAAATTGATTAGACATTTTTATATTTTCTGGTAGAAAACCTACATTAGATTAGTTGTAGAGATTTGGAATAGGTGTGAAATATAACTTTCCAAAGATGCAAACAAACATACTATCTTGTGATAGGGAGAGGTAAATCCACTTATTACATTTTTTCCTGGGAATCCCTTGTCACACAAGGGTCAATCATGAGGTCACATTAGGATTGGAAGAGTTACTCACCCTGATTTGTTGGTCTTAGTGTAGATATTGCATGTATTATTGGGGGTCACTTGAGAATAAAATCTTGTGGGGACCTTCTCAAGTTGTTTTCGGGCTTAGATACTCTGCCTTTGCGCATGGATCAGACTGTCGACTATTTCTAGAGGAATCATTGTCATAATTGGCAAACTTAGTGGCCTATATCTTTAGGGTCCTTACACAAGGTGATTGTGGAGGGGCAAGTGTTCATGGTACTTGGAATAGATGTTGGCCAAACTCACTCGAGCTTCTTGGAGGGTATACCCATGATTATGTGTGGGATCTTGCACTAGTGTGTAAGTCTGTTAAGCAGGTTGTCAACGTAACTTTTCCACCTGCTCTATCTCAACCTCTTATTACATTGTTCCCGATTTTGGATTTCATCACCAACTAGTGCATTCATTATAAGAAAGTTTTGTTTGATTGTTTTCTACCTAGATTTTTAGTGTGTGTTGTTTGTTTTCCATAGCAGACTCTAGGTTGGATCTGTGTTTAAATGGAGTCAGTTCCCAGAATGTTCAATGAAGGAACCCCTTTTCTAGGGGATCCTTTTGTTTTTCCTTCTTACAGAGACGTTGGTCCTCATTACATTGCTACTTTGAGCCTTCTAAGTCTCACAATTGGATTGTCGGTATGGATGTTTTCGATTTCAGTGGTACCAAATGCAGAAAGTGCTTCGTTTGCAAGAACTTCCTCCCAAGAACATCAACATCATGTTGATCATTTACCTTATTCACCTTCTTCAATTGCAAGGCCTTCTTCTGTTTCATATTCTTCGTCGAGTGAAATATATGAAGATAGTAACACGATGGATAAGAAGAAGAAGAAAAGGAAGATTAAGAAGAAGAAAACTAAGCAAGGGTCTAATCTTGCAACCACTGCTAGGCATGTTAGAAACCAACAAGTAACTGATAATCATGTTGGGAGTGTTGATGTTGTCAAGATCACCTAAACAACTCATAATCCCAAGTACCCTTGTAGGATTTGTAAGGGTAGCCATCTTCTTAAGGATTGCCATGGTCTATCCAAGGTTAAAGAAGCATGGCCTACACACCCTCTCCAACCCATGTCATCAGCCTATGAACAACATGTTTATGATCTTTTATCAACTAGTCACAATATTGTTAGGAAGAAGAAAAGTAGATTCAGGTTCATGTGTATGTTATGTGGAGGGAGTCATCAAACTCACCTTTTCCCTCATATGGATGAAGCCTCAAAATTACTGGAAGACATGACTATTTCACAACCTCAACTTCCAGTTGTTTATCGCAATGTTACTCTCGACCCACCTGTAGTTGATGGAATGATCAATTTGGTCCTTTCATTGGTCATTTTGGTTGATCATGTACTCTATATGGTCACATCCTTAGTTGAACCGGTTGACAAAGTGGTTGATTCGATCACATCTTTGGTTGGTCCCACTCTCTTGTTAGAGAGTGAAACTCATGTGGTCGATCTGTTTCCACCCGTCGACTCCACTCTCCCCTTTGAGAATGCAACTCAAGTGGTCGATGTGATCTCGTCATCAGTATATCCTACTATCCCATTAGAGAGTAAACCTGATACTACCCACGTTTTTCTCATTGATACAGAATCTACCCTGCTAGTGGGCATTCCTCCTTCTCCCGTGGAACCCCCTCCAAGTAATGAGGCTATCCTCTTTTATTGGGGTGCACTAACTGGACCTCATCTTTCCTCTCATGTTCCTTTCAAGATTATAGTGCAAGTTTGTGGTCCGAGCATTCCTCAAACGTTAATAGACGAAGGTTCTTCTGTTAGTATGTTTTCCTCTATTGTTTGGAAAACTTTTGGTTATCCTCATCTTGTGCTAGTTATGTAGAATCGATTGTCTTTCAATAGAAGAACCAATCAACCTTTAGGGATCCTTCCTGAGTTTCTGGTAACTTTGGGAGGGAAGACTATCTTTATTGATGTTATGGTAGTCCAAGACCCCTTGGATTTCGATTTACTCCTTGGGCAAGATTATGTCTATTCCATGAAAGCTATCATGTACACTCTTTTTCATGTGATATATTTTCCTCATGATGGAAGAGTGGTGACTATTGATAAACTTTCATTTATTGGTCCTAACTTGACCGTCAACTCGATGCATTTCCTGAACGGTTCTTTTATGCAGACGGTATCACCCCCGCCACATGTCAATTATGTGGCATTAAATCCCATTCCTTCAATTGTCGATGAAGAGAAGCCTCTCACTGTATGCTCAATATATTATGACTTGGATCCGATAGTTGATATGGTAATCTCTTTGGCAGGGCTTTTGGAGCCTGGCCTCTTTACCCATATCTTGTTCCTCGACATGTGTTCCTTCCAGAGTGTGTTTCTTCCGTCAAGTGAAGATCTCTTGGAAGCCATGACCAAGTTTTGTCCCTTGACATGGTGTCCTTTGAGAGAATTCTCCTCTTGGAATCCATGATCAAGAAGATGAGTTTGAGCATGGTTTTATGATTTCAAGAGCATTAAAAAATGAAACCATCTTTGAGAATGATTTTCTCATTTCAGTCTCATTAAAAAATGAAACCAGTTGTGAGGATAGTTTTGCGTATCTATAGCAACCTCATTAAAAAATGAAACAAAGCTTACGAGCATAGTTCTTCTTTTTATGTCAAGCTCGTTAAAAAATGAAACAAAGGTCTAGGGATTGAACCTAGATTCTCGAGCATAGTTCATGTTCCTGTGTCAATCTGGATAGCTTCATTTCATTCACCTTTGCATTTGGACAAAATGAATCTTGGGGGGAATTTTCTTACAGCCTCTGGACTTCATGAGCAAGTTAAAGCTGTGAGTTTCTTAAGGTGGGGGCTAAGTACCAACCATCCATGTGTTATGTGTTGGGAAGTCCAAAAATAGTTTTCTATGGTTCAATCTTATGTAAAAATGAAACCACCTACCTCAAGCATAGTTTCCTATGGTTCAATCTTGTGTAAAAATGAAAGTAGGTCCAAGCATAATTTTGGCTAGTTTTAAGCTTGTGTAATAATAAAATCTATCCCAAACATGGATATGGATATGGATAGACCAAGTTAGAATATAGATAGGGATTTCATTTATTATTTAGTTTCTTGTAAATGTATATAAATGTGATGCCTATGCTTGGTGGACATAGCCCAACGTTTGGGTGAACCACATGAAATCCATGTGTCTATTATCTGTGTATGATTGTTAATTATCATTGTGAATTGTATTTTCAGCATTGACAATTCTAACACTCTTAGCATTATTTCTATGAGGAGAACTAGGGTTCATGCCATAGTTTGTTTCTTCGCGCTCTAGCTTTTACCATCATTCAAAGGAGAAAGTAATAAAGACAAAGCATTATCTGGGGGTCTACTAAATGGAGCAATTGTAGTGATTGTTGTCTTAATTGAAATTGTGTCATCCCTCCTATCTTTCGTTTTTTTTAATCTATTGTTGATATTTAAACTAACATGAATATTCCACTAGAACAATTTATTACAAAAGATATAACAAATGAAACTGAAATCTACAATATAAAGATAAAATTGCTTTAAAATCTAAAGTCTTACCAAAAAATTAAATATTCTTGTTTTAGAATCAATTTATTTGGTTAGTTTTTATTGCACAATGATACAACACCAAAATGAAAGTGTTATGATCCATAATTTAAAAAAAACAATAGTTTAATTTATTTGGTTAGTTTATAAATTTGGCTTTCAGATTGAATAACTAAAAACAATAGTTTAAACAATTTTCTCAATTTTTTTCCTGTTAATTTTTTTTGGCTTGATACAATAAGAAACTAATACGAAGTTAGGCTAATATTCAACTCAGTTCAAGTTGAGAACCACAAGCTTGTCTTCGAGCAATTCAACCTCATCTCTGCATATTGGACTTCCTCTTCATCTTTTCTGTAACACTGCAATTTACTCCCCCTTCATCTTCTTCTGTAACACTGCTATTGGTTTCATGTTCCACTGTATCACTAGTCTTTGTCTCATCTTCCTCTATACAACTAATTAGTTCCTCTATATCACTATTTTCTTCTACTTCTTCAGTGGAATTCCTATTTACTGATTCCCTGCGAAGTTATTCGTACCAATATGGATAATTTCACATTCGAAATTGAATCCATACGTATAATCCTCTAGATGTTCTTTGATCTGTTGCCAAGTGAATTTGGAATTCCATATAATTTGAGTTGCAATAGGATAATAGTTTGGGCGAAAATCTTGTATGAATCGGATGACGATAATATTGTCCGCCAACTTAAATGTTGTGAGATAGTCTTCACTCTCCTCATATTCACTTTCATCAGTGCAAGTCCTGATTCTCACGCGATGTACGATCTCTCCCAGCCACCGATCATCTAACTCACGTATACCAACAGTCTCAGATAAATTCTGTAAATTCCTTATATTAACTGTCACGCTCGACACCAACTGCTCATCATCTTCATCTTCGGTTCGGGACGTTTGCTTGGTTGTTGCCTCCTTTGAGCTTTGTAAAGAAGGACTAATGCCTACGTTTAGTCCGGCTTCCACATCTCTCATAATACTGAGAACTAGTGCTCGTTCAAATTCGTTGCTCCTACTGTTACTGTTTCTACGATTACTTCGATTACCTTCTTCCATTCCTTCCAAACGACCGAACTCAAATACTATAGATTTTTCAACGATTAAATATTCAAATATTTAACTGAATTCTACCTGTTCAAGCATATGAAGTTTCCCGAGTGTCAGCCATGCAACAAGAAGTAAGAATATTGGATTTTTGCTAACAGTAGATCTATATATATCATGTGACTATTCTCAATAGGTGTACATTTATTTTTTTAATAATTAATAAATATATATAGTTATTGGGAATGGACATAATTAATGATCTTTTAATAATGAAATTTAATTTTATAGTTAGAAATTGAAGATGCTAGCATATCCTTCCTAGTCCTCTTAAATCAATGAATGAAATTTCATGTTTATAATTTTCTTATATTTTTGAATACTTATTTTTCCTTGTTTACTTTTTCACATTTACTTAATATGATTAATAATTTACTGCACTCACCACAGATTGCCACATTTACTTAATTAACAAAAATTAATCTATATAAAATACCTCATTCTCAAGTTCTGATGTTGATAAGAATTAATTGAATAGATAACATTTATAATATTGAGCTCACATTACTTTAAAGCCAACACCACACAGTGAAATTTTATGATTATGTTCATTGAATACTATTAAGTAGCACACTATTTTTCTAAATCATTTCAAGTTGATATGAATTTATATTATTTTATATTCTTGAGATTTATTTTTTATTTTATATTAATTGAACATCTTTCTAAATCATTTCAAGTTCATATGATATATTGAGTGGACAAGTGAAATGGATCAGAATCATGTATTCAAACTTTAAAACTTTCCCCAAATATCAGGAATACCTAATATATAGTAAGGACTATGACCTCACATTGTATTGTGTCAAAGGAATTGTAATTTTGAACCATTCATTGCTTAAAAAAAAAATCATTGAGCATCTTGCTCCCTTTTATCATTATTTGGATTTTTCTTAGATGTTATTAGTCTAATTAAGCTGATTGGTGTTGGTTTTTTTAATTTTTTTTTATTCAAAATTGATTCCTTGACTGTTGGATCACTACGGGAAGGCCTACTAGTTGTAGGAAGGTTAGCTCTAGTTCCTTGGGTTCCTAGTTCAGTCTTTGTTCACCATAAAGAAAGTAGTATCCAGTAACACCTTAAAGGGTTTAAATAATAATGCAGGGGGCAATTAAGAGACTCCTACGAGAACCTACTAGAATATAAAAGAAAATGCTATATTTTGTCTTATATTATTAGGAGAATAAATATAATGGAAAGATAATTTGGGATTCTTTAAAAAAAATATTGAAAATTGATTGGTAAATTGTTTACACTAACTTAAGAATTTCTTGAAACATGCACTTTTTGTTTTAAATTGGGATTTAAATGTGTTCTTCTTGTTTTAAAGTGGGATTATTGAATTTCTTGAGACCTACACTTCTTGGGTGCATGATTTCTACAACGAGACATGATTTCTACAACAAAAGCCAATAAGAATTTCTTGAAGCATGCACTTTTTGTTTTAAATTGGGATTTAAATGTGCTCTTCTTGTTTTAAAGTGGGATTATTGAATTTCTTGAGACCTACACTTCTTGGGTGCATGATTTCTACAACGAGACATGATTTCTACAACAAAAGCCAATAAGGAATACAATTTATTTGAGGTTAACAAATATAGTTATGGGGCTAATAAGATTTCATAAATTAAGACAAAAAAATGTGTTGAAAAAAGTGATTGATGGATGTTTCTTTTCATTATTTATTTTGCTTTTGAAAACCATTTTGAATAGGAGATCAAATGTAGAATGTAGTTTCCTCTTTTTTTTTTTTTCTTTTTTTTTATTGAATTTTGATTTTGAATATATATATGAAATCAAAATTAAATTATGAAAAAATTGTATGGATGAGAAATAGATTCCATTTAGTTTTGAATTTTTTTTTTTATGAAATTTGGAAGGTTTATTCTTTATAAATTTGGTGATATACATGATGCTATAGTTATAAATATAAATATTTTATACTATTTAATTATAAAAATGACTACTATTTTCATTTAAAAAAGGTTTTGGGTTGATAGTTAACTTTTTTTACCCAAAGTTAGTTCTATGCTTGAATTGGAAAATGAAACTAACCTTTGATTTAAATAGGAAAAACAATGTCTTCAATTGAGAGATAAAATATTCTTACCAGAAAAATCACATAAAGAGTAATTTGAAATATCTTTGGAATAAAATTATTTTGAAAAAAATATTGAATTTATAGGTTTAGATATTGAGTAAGCATGTGAGATAAAAGATTCCTACTAGAAAAATCACATAAACAGTTACTTGAAATATTCTTTGGAAAAAATTATTCAGTTTATAGGTTTAGATATTGGGTAAGCATGTGAGATTAAAAAAAATATAATAAAATGATAGTAATTGAAATCATGCTATTCAAAATGCAAAAAAATTAAAAAATTAAAAACAAAGACAACATGTAAAAAAAGAAAACACAATGTTTGAATGTTGGGGAGGTAAATTATCATGGTTAACAAGGAGTTTGTATCTTAATGATTATGACTATATGGTTAATTAGATAATGGAGGAGAAAATAAAAAAAATAATTTATGATCACTATTCGTCAATTTTCACATGTATTAAAGAATCATAAAATTATTATTGCAAGGATAACAACAAATTTCCATGAGATTTATAGAGAAACTACTAACTGGACAAGACCTAAAACACCTTCACCGAAATTTTTTTGCAATGTTCATAAAATGAATAAAGAATAGGATGAAAAACACTTCTCTTGTAATTCACATCTTAAAAAATATTATATGTAATTTTCAAAACGTTAATAACAAAAAAAAATTCTATAAAGTATTAATCTATAAAATAAAATAAAAACTTAGAAATTTCATGAATAAAATTAGAAATTTCATCAACAAAATTAGAAATTTCATGAATAAAGTAGAGGACCAAAACTATTCTCTTTGGGATTCACATCCTTGAAAACAATGTATTTAATTTTCAAAATATTTTTAATAAAACAAAAATTTATAATGTATTAACTCATAAAAGTCAAAAGGAATTTTAAAAATTCAAGTAATGAATGATTGAAACACAATGATAATTGGAAATAGTTAATTTAAGTTATAGGTATGATAGATACAAAATTTAATAAATATATATTTTTTTGGTTTAAAATCAATTTACTTATTGAGATTATTAAATTTGATTATTTTTAAATTTGATCTTTTACCATATAATCAATATTTTATTTTGAAATCAATTTATTTATTAAAATTAATAAATTTAATTTACTTTTAAATTTGAAAATTCACCATGTAAAATTTGATTATTTTTAAATTTGATCTTTTACCATATAATCAATATTTTATTTTGAAATCAATTTATTTATTAAAATTATTAAATTTAATTTACTTTTAAATTTGAAATTTCACCATGTAATCAACAAGGAGGGTATAATCTCAGTGGATTTTAAGTTCTTAAAAAACATGGATACAACAAAAATGAAAGTGTCAGGGTCCATAATTTACAATCATAGTGCACAATTCAATTTTTTTTTCCAAACACAAGCAAGTGATAGCATAAGCTAAAAGTAATATTTGACTTGGTAAAATAATATAAATAAAGAGATCTTATCACATTATTGAGTATTAAATTGTATATAAAATTTAGAAAGTTAAAAAATATATATTTGAAAGTTTAACTATTAAAAGATTGAGTCATTTGGAATGGAGCAAGTAATATTTGACTTGGTAAAATAATATAAATTAAGAGATCTTATCACATTATTGAGTATTAAAATGTATATAAAATTTAGAAAGTTAAAAAGAAATATATTTGAAAGCTTAACTATTAAGAGATTGAGTCATAAAATTGCATCTCAGGCCAACACATAATACTACATGAAGATGTTGTTACATCACAAACCTCAACAAAATGTTTGTTGGCATGAATGCAAAAGGTTATGAACCAATTCATAGACATTGCATAAGATTAGAAAAACCAAGATGCAATTAGATGAGAATGTTCCTCTTGGTTGTTGGGCCTTTTTTAGGAAGTCTTACATTAATAAACTTATAGAAGGCACTAAAATTATGGTGTAACAGTATAAGATAGTGAATTCCTATCTTTTACTTAATGATGATAAAATGTTATGTGATACAAGATATAGGAAATCAATATGAACACTTATAAAGAAAAATAATATTGAATATGAATTGACATGATTTGTTGAGAATAAGTTGTTATATATCATATCCATCAACCACACAACACAATTCACAATTTACTAAAAGAAACTCAATTTACACATTTCCTTTACACAAAATAAACACCTTCCCTTACCCACATAAATATCATAAACAACTTTGATCATATAAATTAAATTACTAAGAATCTTCTTCAACGACTAGAAGTTCATTCAACAAAAATGTTATGTTCTAAGAATGCTACATAAACGAAATTACCTCTTATATATACCTAGCTATCAGAAGTTTATTGAGAAAAACTGTGATGCTCTGAGAATATGGAGTAGGCTAACTCGGGAGAAATCTTCTCCTCCCTGAGAATATGGAGTAGGCTAATTCCAAAGCAATCTTCTCTTCCTTGCCGGAATCCGATGACTTAACAATTTAAATTTATGGCCAATCCATAACTTTGATAGATTTTCTGAATATCTGGGTTGGTTTAAAATGAGGCTAAACTCCTGGATACAATTTTTGAAAAACATAAAACTTTGATTCTGCAAAACTCAGGCTACCTTTGAAAATTTAGTAGGATTCCAACCAATTTTTTTACAGGAAAATCGAATCTGTTTCCTCCCAAGTTAGCCCACTCCCTGAGAATATTACAAAAACAAAAATACCAAAAAAAGATTATAAACCAGCCAATTGTATGAGAATTTTACAGAAAAGATATTAAAAAAAATAACAAACTAAGCTAGGCTATTATTCAACTATGTTCGTTTAAGTCGAGAACCACAAGGATGCCTTCGATCAACACAAGTTGACGTCTGCATATTGGACATGACTGGTTATGATCAAACCATTTGAGAATGCATTTTGAATGATAAAGATGCGTGCATGCTAATCATTTTGCAAACTCTCCACTCGAAAATGTTTCATGACAAATTGTGCACATTGCCACATCCCCGTTTTCCTTCTATTCGCCAATTAGCACTACTATTCGTTTTCCACTTATTATGTATTTACTTCTTCCACTATATCACTTTCATCATCCACTTTTTCTGTATTTACTTCTTCCACTATATTGATTTATTTTCATATATTTTTATTTTTATTTTACAGAGCCGACATTAGCGCTGCGATTTTTTAGAAGTTTCAGATGTAAATTAATGAGATTTTACTCTTTAATAAAATTTTGTTAATGAATGTAATTGGAGTAGTATTTGGTTATATATATGGTATTAAGACGCTGATCTTTATTATAGGGGACATCTACACTTTGAGCCTTATCCTAAACGGTTAGCTAGTGGGAATTGAACTGGGTCTGAGAGGATAACAATCATGCTACCCTACCATAAGCTAAAATCATGTGACAAGTTAAATGTTATGAGAAAAGATATAATCCTATTAAAGTTTGCTTCCATGATTAGGTGATGACCATAAGGGAAAGTGACTAAGAAAACATGCTAATGATCCAAGATGTAAAAGTATCTTATACAATTTGAAACCTATCCCTTATGATAATAAACAATTAGCATGGTTGGTATCCACACTAATCAACAATATCATATGGGTATATTTATATGATTGAAATATATAACTTCTATTTGTTTTAGGTGTGATCATATATGTGGTTGTAATGATTATTGGTTAATATAGCTAGAGTATGTATTTACATAGAGAGTTTGTTCTTACTTTGTAGGAGGTTGCTGAAACCAATTGCATGTGAGAGATTCTCTCTAACAAGATGTTCACTCAACTAGATAGATTGCATGATCAAGATAGATTGTTTATTTTGAGACACAACTTGTTGTATTTATAAGTGTACAATTACATTGATTAAATAGACCACTCATTGTATTCTTTAGTGTCTATAAGTGTTTACTCTCCTGCATTTTCTAATATGGTATCAAAGTGGAACTAGTCTGGAATCTCTCATGCGAGGGACTCAATCCTTGTTTCCACACCCTAGGGAGAAATCGAAGCAAAGAGATCCAAGGGAAGTTGTAGGAATGGGGATTCCTGTGAATTTTATCACAGGGTAGGGTCTTCGAATGTTGGATTCATCCAACCCACTACTAGACCCAACTCTACGAGGACTGACACAATAAAGTTAGTATAAGGAGGCGATCAACCTAATCTACAATATCAAAAGCATCTTTGTATTTCGACTAATGTACAAAGAAAAAAAATCAACATTTATAAAATAAGAATACACTCTCATGAGCTCCATAGTGAGAAAAGGTGTTGGACAATTCCTAAAACATTGTGCAAAAGAATTTGTCATATTTGTGACACTAAGAGGTAGGGATGATTTTAGGGGCTAAATTTCGCTCATGGGCTATTTTTCCATGTTTTTTCCGAAAAAATGAATTGCCATTCTAAAAATGATTCGCCCAAATTCTATAGGATTAAGTTATTTTACCGTAAAAATCACCAAAAATGTTATGCAAACTATATAAAATCCTTAGAAATTTGAGTATTTTTATAAAAATATCGCCAACATTTTATAGTTGGCATATGAAGGATTAGTAATATTCGCCAAGGTTTCTACATTTTAAAATAATTTTCCATCCTTAAAATCATCCATGCTAAGAGGGTTGAAGTTGAAATACACTTGCTCTTAGATGTCGTGGATACACCCACATTAGATTATAATTTCAAAATATATGTTACAATACTATCCTTCCTAACCTTCTAATTCATTGAAACTATAGTGATTTAAGAATGCTTCTCTTAAATATTTTCGACCACAAAAATAAAATTCTAAAGAAAATCAAATAATTCTTTACCTTTCTTAAGATTCGTTAAACCAAACTTGGTTTCACTGTACATTAACCATCATCGTCATCATCATCACCCTGTTAGTAATAAAATGAAAACTAAATAATAATATTATATTATATTAAGAGTATAGTCACTAATAATATCTACATTAATATAATTATATAAAATATTTTTGGGTTTTGTTAATAATTGTACATAAAAATATGTTATATGTATAAGTATATAAAATAATAAAATGGCAAATGATAAATTCTTATTAATTTAAATCAAACAAACTTTATTCATAGTTGAGTTAACATAGTTGATCACAGTCTATATTATTTAGTATATGATGTTATGGTTTACTAGGATCTATGCAGATGATAAGATTGAATATCCCCGAGGGATATTTGAATCAATTGAACCATGTGCACAATGAGTATTAAATATCTACTCTATTACCTCCCTTAATAAAGTAGATACTTAATTGTGAGTCGAAACTAATTCAATTGAGAATTATGATCTTAAAACAATAGCTCTAGGGGGTCAAATATATCAAAATCATTTTTTAAATGAAAAAATAGTGCTTTTATAATATATATTTTTTTTTCTCGGAAGTGGATATTGTTATATAAAAAAGATTTTAAATCAATTTCTAAATTGAAAAATGGTGCTTCAAGTAAAACTATTTTTTCCAAACTTACAATTATAACTTAATTCAAATGTCTCCACAACTGTTTTTTTTTGTAAGTAAGATTGTATAAAAAACCTGCCAAAATCAAAGATTACCAAATCATTCCTTTATTCCAGGCTGTAAACACTGAACTGCCCCAAGGGGAAACCAACTCAGCCAGCCAAACAGTTCCATAATTGAAGTCCAGGCTGTAAACACTGAACTGCCCCAAAGGGAAACCAACTCAACCAGCCAAACAGTTCCATAGTTTAAGTCTTAAAATGTCAGGCATAGCAAAATTTCTGCAATTCTTAACAACAAAATATTGCAATTTGACCTTTCTACTGACATATAACAGAAAAGTGA
>ML818907.1:85278-107670 GCA_009831015.1 Picea engelmannii | reverse complement strand
AAAAAAAAATGAGAAAAGTGAAAGATTACATAGATTATATTGCATATATTCACAATATTGATGTTAAACAATGTTTCCCCCTTCCCCTTATCTACCACTCTTTCTGGATTATATATAGAGGAGCTAGAGAATTTTTTCATCAATGAGTTATAACCAAATGAAGATTGTCTTCTTTCTAGTGTTTCCATTGTCATCATGATTTTTGTACACGATATCATCCTTATGTCTCATACCATCAAGAATCTCCAAAAGCAATTTAATATTCTATGTGACTTGTGTGGCTCTAATGGAATAAAAAATAATCTAAAAAAGACTAATCTAAAATAAAAATTAATCTCAAAAACTTATTAAATCCTAGAGATCGAGCCCTCATGTTATTATTTTTTGCAAATATTGGAGCTTACCCTCTTTTCACCAAGGAATTGATTCACATTGTTAACTTAATGCATCAACTTCAATGTCAAACTAATTGTAGTCTTGATAAGTAAAGGCATCCTTTATTTTCACTTTACTCTTTCACTCATCTAGCCAAGCATGGATAATGTGTTAGAATATTAGACATTACAAGTTTATTATAAGATCAAATTTCTCTAATGTGTTATAGTTATGCTTGTTGCATGGTTATCTGTCAATACAAGTCCACATTATTAGGATGACTTGTTCACCTAGGTTGTCAAGATAATATTACCTTTTATACATTTTCATATTGACTCATCGTGATCCCAAGTTCTTAATTTAGTTAGCTTGGTGATTCTTTTAAAATGCATGAATGCATCTTATCCTTTATATTGATGATCTTATTCTTATTTGATTGGTCCATTCTGCTTATTTAAAGAGATGGGAATGATCATTTCAATGATGGTCGTGAGATGTATGTGATGATGTAAAAGATGTAAGCCTCCTCAATTAGTACTACAAATTTTATATTGCTCTATGGTTGTTTCCCTCTTTGAAGGTTTTACCATGTAATTATTGTTGTATCTATCGTTGGTTTTTGTGAGTTATTTTTCCGTGGTGTTCATTTTTATTTTTTCTCACTTGTGATTGCCAACATACTAACACTCTTGGTATGCAGATATTGTCACTCATATACACTCCTTTGGCCTATATATTAACAAATTTCCACCATCTGTTATCTCTACCCTTGATCATAGGGTATATAAAAGAGATATACATATAATAATTAAGAAGAGGTTTACAGAGCATATTTGAGGTATACTTGGATTTCACCAAGATAGTCAATTTGTGTTAAACTTCATTACAATTATTATACTTACCTTTAGATTAATAATGAATTTATCATCACCATGCATTATCTTAAGGGCCAACTCTCTTATAGCCTTTTCTCTCATCTTAGCTAGTTCGGGGTTTGTTTTCACCGGTGAAGGATGGAAATTGACCATCACATACTTTATGAACAATGAATACGTAATCTATATAACAAGGATCCTAAATAAGAAGAATACTTCATTGATCCTATTCATCTATTATGAAATTTGTGGTAGTTATTATTCCTTATTTCCAAATCCTTACACTTTGAGATCATGGATTCATTATGAACATTAGATGTTTGATGCCATTTTCATTAGAGATCTTACTAAGTTCTAAAATCACTTATTATATACCCCCAGATCCAAATTCATTCAAGACCTAATATCTTACTACCCTATTATCTAGGCAAATTCAAATAGACACATAGATCACATCGACTTTCAAGGGAGCATTGGATGTGAGATATTGTTACAATTTAAAAGAAAAGCTTCACTCATAATATAAATTCATTATGACATATTACTCATATCTTCTCGGCCTCAAATTTTAAGAGAGACCACTCTCCCTGTATTTCTTCACGGGTATTTGATCAAGCTCAGTCTTATATATTTGTATCTCTTCTCTCCTCATCTCTCTCTATGTTGGGTCGTTTCACACTTGCACGCATCCTTCTTAATGTTGGGGAGTTTAGACCTATGGTTCATCCAAAGTTAACCAACAAAAACCCCAAGGCATCAACATATCAATCTTTATCCAAGGCCGAAGAAGGTCTCACCCAAGATGCAATGAGGATCACAGAGACTGTCTGGTCTTGCGTCGGGGATGGAGGACTAGACACACACATATCCATCTGGGTTGACATACATACATTCCATAGCTGAAAACTTACTATTATCATTACATAAAAATAATACACACACATATCCAAATACCACATGAGTGACACATAATAGATCAGAATCCCTTCAACTTTATTATTTTTTCCATTCCATTAAACATATGCATACATTAAGAAAAACATACTTGACAACAACAGAGTTTCATATTCCCTTAGGATTTTCCCATAATTACAACACATTGTTCCATGCACACTCTTTCAAACTTTAGAAATATGAAAGACTCAAACTTACAATTGAAAGCATTACAACATTGCAATATTACAAAGTCTCGAAGCCAGGTCTACGATATGGACAACAACAACAACAACTTGGTGAATGTACTAAATGAGTAACTATATTTTTGTTATTGTTGCTCCCTTTTATAGCCTCGTCGACTCTGAAACTCTTTTCTTTGTTGATTATGCTCCTCTTTCTCTACTGACTAACAGTCTCGCACGCTTCTTCCACCTACTTGCATTCCATGTATTGTTCGGGACCTAACTTCCCTAACCCCTCAGGTAGGTAGAATATTATATTTTCCAAGTAATAAAGGCCAATATTAATAAGGCATAGTAATAAGGAAGAATAAGTCAAATATAAGAAAACCTAATAGAAGTTTCCTCTTCTAGAATATCTTCCTCTAGATTGTTCTTTTGGTAGGTAGATTTACTATAAAGAGGAGTCAAGGGCATGAGAAGTCTTTGTATTGAGAATTATTGTAATAGAGCGTTGATCTCACGGAGGTTGTCCCCTCGAAGAGGCAAGTGAACATTGTTTCCTGTCAATAAAGGTATTATTTTGGTGTTGTGGTTTCATATATTGTGTTGTTCCGTTGTTATTCTCTACAATATTTATGTTTTCGGCTATTATTATAGATCTAGTACCTTACAAGTGGTATCAGAGCACTTTCCTTGGGAGAAAATTGTGGATTATTTTTTTTCAGGGTAGAGACATTTTTTGACATGTTAAAGCTAAAGATATTTGTCATTCAATGCATAAATCCATGGTCAGGGAAGCATACATGCAGGAACTACAAGTGGTACTTAAGTGCACATTGTTGGCCACTCTTGTAACCCATGTTGGTACCCCTTTGAGTGGTAGTGCATCAAAAAACACATGTATACGGATCAGCCTAGATATCTTGAAGTCCTCCATAGATAAACCAATCGATCGCGTGACAGCTATAGGGCCACCGAGAACATCAGTCAATAAGATACTCTCTAGTACCTGGGTAGTCAGATAGTACGACTAAGGGCATGGTCTAGCCTTCTTAGTTGGTGCCCTGAGATATTAGGCCAAGTACTATTGTTGGACCCCGCACGTATATCAAAGAGTTATAGCACAAGGCAAACTCTTGTCTGTAGAAACCATAAACACCCCAACCCTTGGGACAAAAATAGAGCAGAAATAGAACAGACAATATCTATTGTTGTGCAACCTTACCTCCTACACTCAAGTTGCAAAATTTCCTACACATTCAGATCAGAGTATAACTCTGCACGAGTTTAAAAAAATAAAGTTTGGATCCTACCTACACCATTATTTGAGACATATCCCATTGGATTCCTCTCTTCGCCCTGATCATAATCATACCTATCATTTTTCAGCAAACAAAAATTTCTCGTGGACCTGACCCCTTCCTAACACTCCTATTTGGCACCTATCCCATTGACTTCCTCTCTTTGCACTGATCATAGTGGTACCATTCACCAGTAATCCCTTTCTATGTGGTCCCACTTTGCCCCCTATCCAATCCCCATGGCCCACACTCGCAGCCAATATTGGGAATGACGTCTCACTGCCTTGGATAAAGCTAATGACCAAACCCGGATTGATATTTCTTCCATTACTTCCATTACTTCCAATATTGGTAACCTCAACTCTTGGCTTGCTCTACTCGAATCACTTCCCACATTCGTCACTCAATTGACCACCATGTGTCAGCAATGTCAGGACGCAGTGAACAATTTGATCGCCTTGTTTAAGCCCACCCCATATCCCTTCTCTTCTTCCACACCTTATAACCCTAAAGGTCTTGAATCCTCCCAGCCCACCTACTTTCCTTCCAACCACTTTCAATGGGACCTGCGTCCCCCTCGCGTGGAGGTGAACAAATTTGATGGCTTGGATCCCACAAGCTGGGGCACTCAAATGGAACACTATTTCTCTTTGTACGACATTACTGGTGAGTTGGAAAAACTCAAGTATGGTGTTCTCCATCTAGATCTAGAACATTAGCAATGCTGGAAATGGAGAAAAAATGTATGCCAACGGTATGTGGCTTGGACATAATTTGTTGCAGAGCTTTATTAACACTTTGACACTGACACACACCATTTAGGCTATTTGACCAAGTTGAAACAATCGAGCATAGTGGCATACTTTATAGTTGCTTTTGAGTGCTTGGCTTTCCGCAGGAAGGGCATGTCTGATGCTTTTTTGGGGGAATTATTTATCAATGGCCTCAAGGATGAGATTTTTGCCTATGTCCTCATAGCTCGCCCTCGGATTTGGGTGGAAGCTACTAAAATAGCTAAGGAATCACAACATGGTGTCTCTTCTCAAACCATAAAACCATCATTTCTTCCCCTCCCTAAACCCACCACTCCAGCCCCTCCTTCCACTCCACTAAAGATCCAGAAATTGACTAGGGAAGAAATGGTTGAACGCCAACTCAAGGGCCTTTGTTATAATTGTGATGACAAATAATTTATGGGGCACAAGTGTAAGGAACAAAATATTTTTATAGCCATCTCTAAGGATGTTTCAGAAGAAGCAGTCGAGGCCCCCACTATGGTCGAGTTACCAGAGCCAACTGATATAACTCTGCCCTCGAAGCCCCCAAAATTTGAACCAATCATTTCACTGAATGCTCTCATTGGCTTCTCTACTCCCCAAACCCTCAAGCTAATTGGTTACATTAAGAATCTGAAGGTCGTCATCCTCATTGATAGTGGCATCACCCATAATTTAATTCATCGCCACATTGCCCAAGAAACTAATTTCTATATCTATGTCGTCAACAACTTTCAAATCATGATTGTCAATGGAGGTTCCATGAAATGTGGAGGGCGTTGTGAAAATGTGTGTCTCCAAATTGGTCAGTACCACATGAAATCTCATATGTTTTCTATCAACATGTGTGGTTGTGACATTGTGCTTGGTGTGGAATGGTTATGGACTCTTGGTCCCATCCTCATGGATTTTAAGGAATTAACCATGCAATTCAGCCAGGAGGGCCAACAGTATAAGTTCCAAGGAATCATTGGTGGCTCCCCTAAAATCATCAGTTCCTATCGCATGGAAAATATCATCAAGAAAGGTCATTCCGACATTATTGCACAACTCCATTCCATTCATGCCACTAAAACACCCTCTGTGCATCCTGACCTCCAAGCCATCATCTCCAAACATCAAGCCATTTTTTCCACTCCCCAGGGACTTCCCCCTTCTCGTGGTGTTCATAACCATTCCATTCCCCTAGTACCTGACAACCTTCCTCCCAATGTTCTCCCTTATCATCATCTCTTTGCACAAAAAAATGAAATTGAGAAAATTGTTCAAGAATTACTCGCTCGTCACGGGTGTTATCCATCCTAGTACCAACCCCTACTCTTCTCCTATGGTCATGTTACTTAAGAAAGAAGGCTCTTGGCGCGTGTGTCCTAAATTTCGAGCCCTCAACAAACTTACCATCAAAGACAAATTTCCCATCGTTGTCATTCATGATCTTTTGGATGAATTAAGCAATGCCCAATTCTTTACTAAAATTGATCTCCGCTCTGGCTACCACTAGACATGTATGAAAGAGGCAGGCATTCCTAAGACTACTTTTTGAACTCATGAGAGCCATTATGAGTTCTTGGTCATGCCCTTTGGCTTTTGTAATGCTCCCTCCACTTTCCAGAGCCTCATTAATCATGTCTTTTGTCCTTTTCTTCTTCATTTTGTCTTAGTTTTCTTTGATGATATTCTCATCTATATTAAAACATGGACAACCCATATTTCCCATGTGGATCAAGTTCTTCATCTACTCTCTCAGCATCAAATTTTCCTCGAACAATCTAAATGTGTTTTTGTAGGCTTGGAAATGGAGTACTTGGGTCATATTGTTGGCAAGGATGGTGTCAGGGTGGATCCTAAGAAAATTGAAGCTATGAAGGATTGGCTTCGTCCCAAGAATCTCAAGATATTGGGTGGGTTTCTTGGTTTAACAGGTTATTATCACAAGTTTGTTAAGAATTATGGAAAAATTGTGGGGCCTCTCACTGCTCTCCTTAAAAAGAATGCTTTCATTTGGAATCCAATAGCTGATCACTCCTTCCAAGCCTTGAAAGAGGCTATGTGCACTACTCATGTCCTGGCCCTTCCTGACTTCAAAAAGACCTTTGTCATGGAATATGATGCTTCAAGGAAAGGAATTGGTGCCATTCTTATGCAAGATGGCCGACCTTTGGCCTTCACTAGCAAACAATTGTCGGAGTGCCATTTGGGCCAATCAATCTATGAAAATGAAATGATGGTCATTCTACATATTGTGGATCTCTCATGCACTTATCTATTGGGGCAACGCTTCCAAATTAAGACAAATCATCAAAGCCTCAAGTTTTTTTTGGAGCAATGACTTTCATCCCCGAAGCACAAAAATGGGTGACCAAGCTATTTGGATATGATTATGAGATCATTTACAAGAAAGGCAAAGACAATGTGGTTTCAAATGATCTTTTAAGGAAATATGAAGATGAAGGGTCCCTCTTTTCTCTATCCTTCATTGTACCCTATTGGCTCCAAGTTGTTCGCCAGGAATGGCTACAAGATCCCAAACTATCACGTATGATCCAACAATTGCAAGACAATTCTCTAGTTTCTCCAAAGTACTCTTGGCACAATGAAGAGCTTCACTACAAAGGCCGTATGTATTTAAGAAAATAGTCACAACTTAAATCCATGGTGCTTTCTGAGTTTCATTCTACACCCACAATTGGGAATTTTGGGTTTACCAAAACCTATGATAGGGTCAAACATTTTATTTTCTGGGATGGTATGAAGCAGGATGTTTGCACCTTTGTGGTGGAATGTGACGTTTGTCAATGCAATAAGGGAGAAACAATCAAAACCCTGGGCACACTACAATGACTTCCAATTCCACCCGCTATTTGGAGGCATATATCTATGGATTTCATTGTTGGCTTACCTAAATCGGGCAATAAATCCGTCATCATGGTGGTCGTTAATCGTATTTCCAAATATGCTCATTTCTATGCTCATCAACACCCATTCACTACATCCATCGTGGATCAAATTTTCATGGATCATATCTTCAAGCTTCATGGCATGCCTCATTCCATTGTCTCTGACTGAGATCCCACTTTCATCGACAATTTTGGCAAGAATTGTTCAGGCTACAAGGCAACCAATTTCATCTCATCACGGCCTATCATCCCCAGATTAATTGTTAAACTGAAGTTGTCAACAAGTATTTGGAAACATATTTGAGGTGTTTTTCATCTGAGAGGCAAAATCAGTGGGCTCAATGGTTACCCCTAGTTGAATGGTGGTACAACACTTATTGTCATATAACTACTTGCATGACTCCTTTTGAAGTGACATATGGACTAAATACGCCTTCAATTCTCTCATACATGTCAAGTGTCTCCAAGGTCGAGGCGGTTGACCAAACTCTTACAGTTCAAGAGGCTATTCTATGTACCCTCAAAGAGAATTTTTTCATGGCTCATAATCACATGAAGCAAAAAGTAGATTGAGGTCACTCAAAACGTCAATTTGTTGAAGGGGACTACGTGTTTCTTCGACTGCAACCTTATAAGAATACTTCACTCAATTCTGACCATTGTCAGAAAATGGCACCCAAATTTTATGGTCCTTATATAGTTCTTAAGTACGTGGGACGGGTGGCCTATAAGTTAGCTTTTCCTAGTCATTCTAAGCTCCATCCTGTTTTTCATGTCTCTTGCTTAAAGAAGGTGATTGGAACTAAGTTCCAAAATCAAACCAGTATTCTCGAGTTGGATGAAGAAGGCTCCATCTGGTTGCATCCACAAGCATTCTTGGACCAGCATGAGCGTTGTCTTCATCAGCGCACCATCAAGGAAGTGTTAGTATAGTGGAAAGATACAACTCCAGCAAATGCCACCTGGGAGCCAGCTACCATTCTGCAGCAATTTCCTCATCTCAAGCCTTGAGGACAAGGTTGTTTTTTTAGGGGGAGGACATGTTAGGGACCTAACCTCCCTAACCCCTCACATAGTTAGAATAATATATTTTCCATGTACTAAAGGCCAATATTAATAAGGCCTGGTAATAAGGAAGAATAAGTCAAATGTAAGAAGACCTAATAGAAGCTTCGGCTTCTAGAAGATCTTCTTCTAGATTGTTCTTTTGATAGATAGATTTAGTATAAATAGGATTCGAGGGCATGATAAGTATTTGTCTTGAGAATTATTGTAATAGAGCACTGCCCTGCTGGAGGTTGGCCCCTTGAAGAGGCAAGTGAACATTGCTTTCTATCAATAAAGGTATTATTTTGGTGTTGTGGTTTCATATATTGTGTTGTTCTGTTGTTATTTTCTACAATATTTTTGTTTCGGCTATTATAATAGATATGGTACCTTACACATATCCTTTCTGGAATTAGGGTGATCTTAACTGCCTCACCAACTCATCTCCACATTCCCTTGTGTTGCTGGCAGTAATCATTAGGGGATATTTCTCGACGATTCCTTTCTTGATTCCAGCATGCATTTTCTTGATTTCTAGTGCGTTGCTCAAAACTCTGACTGACGCGCATTTGGTAGACCTCGAACTTTGCGTGCAATGTCAAAACTCGGTCTGACACATGCTTATTTCCAATCCTTTCACAATATCTTGGGAACGTACAAAACTAGAATGGGTGCGCAAAACTTCGTTTGTGCGCCCACGTGATATTAACCCAAAACTTTGGGTGCCAACAGGCCCCAACCACTATTACTTGGCTCGTCCTCGAGCCAACTGCCTTATGGAAATATTGTTGAAAATATCTTGAGTAAAAGAAAATCATCATCAGTGACAAGCCACAACGTCAAACTGGGTTATGGTTGTAGCCATGTTTAAGTAAGAGCAATTCATCTAGCAAGGTTGTAGCTGCAACCTGACATCGGTATGGGAATAAGTAAAGCAGGCCCCAAGGTAAGTGATCGCTTTGGACTTCATTTGGTTAGTTGCTCGACCCTTTCCATTCGAAGGTGTATGTGGTGATGAATAAGGGTTATGTTTAAAGCACACCATGCATACACCAACCCCTTATATGAACTTAATTTCCATCAAGAGAAAGCATCATCATTTGCTTGTATTTTTTCTTTAATATGGCAAGACAAAAGATAGGGAACTTCAATCTTGGTGGAACGAAGAACCCAAAGTGCAGGGTTATCAACTTTAGGAAAGGCAATTATCTATGGAAACATATGAGATTAGGGATTGTGGCAAATGAAAGAGTGGGGCCTCGGCTCAGTAGTTGAAGATGAAGTGTCAAGATGTATGACAATTGGATGGTGGGTTCTGGGGTGGCCTGGCTAGGTTGGCCATCACACGTCCTGAGATGTATGTGAAGAGGGGCCATGAAAGGGGATGTAAATTAATGGAAAGTGGAAGGAACATAGTGAGCGGAGAGAAATTGGGGTTGTGGGCGATGGGTTGGAAAAATAGGGAATCGGACGTGGAGAATTTCTTCAACGATTACATGGGTGGGAGTGGATATATATAGGGTGAAAAACGGTCGGAGGTGGGAGCGAGATTGTAGAGATAAAACTGGCCAATGTGATGGATTGGAGAAGAAGTATAGAATTATGGTGGAGTTTCATGGATGGAGAGATAATGGCTCAGATCTATCATAGTAGTGATGTGCCTTTTGAAATGTGGTGTCATATCTTCGTATGTGCCAAGGCTATGGGTGATCTACCTGAATCTTATTGCTTGACCCTTCAGTGCAATGTAGTGGCAAGTAGTTCAACCCAGTCTCATGTGAACCCTTTTCCCGAGGCAAAACTTTGTACGGGAACTATAACTTCGACCTGAATTAGGAAATCTTGGAAATTCGCAAACTATCAATCCATTTAATATGCTTATGTGACTAGAGTGTATTGTGCCATCAAAAGGGAAAATATTTCCAAATATCTATTCTTCTATCTGTTGTACATACTACGCTACTCCTACTCTAACAGACTTCATAATGAGAGAAGGGGATAAGTGACAGTTGACCCCTACGGGCCATAGTACACCTTCAACCTGTTTCCATTAATAATTCCCTTGAGCAGTTGTCCTTTTAAATGTAACCAGCTTGGCGACACTTGCTTCACTGATGTAGACCAACTAGAAAGGACCCAACCAATGCATATGTAGCTTTCCAGGGTGTTGTAAATATTTTTTGTCATGCAACAAAAGTAAATATCCAAGCTGGAGTATTTTCTAGCAGATGTTACGATCGTGCCATGCCTTATGTCTCTCCTTTTCAAACACCTGGATGGATCTCGCCATCACACGGTCCTCCTCTAACACCATAAGTTTATCTAGCCTGTGTTGAAGGGATTGTTCATCTGTCATCTAGGTTTTTAGGGAAACCCGAAGGCTAGGAACAACAAATTCTAGTGAAATGATTGCTTCTTTCCCATAGACCAATCTGAATGGTGTGCGCTTTGTCAGCATTTTGCATGTTCTTCAATAATCCCATAAGATTGCAAGGATGCGTTGAACTATTGGCACCCAAAGTTTTAGGTTAATCTCGCATGCACACCCATTCCAATTTTGTGTGCGCCTAAGCTAATGCATGGAGAATGACAAGAAGTGTGCACTAGACCAAGTTTTGATATTGCGTGCCAAGTTCGAGATATACCAAGTGTGCGGCAGCCCAAGTTTCATCATTTGCATTGGAAATTAAGAAGACGTAAGCTAGAATCGAGAAAGGAATCATCAGGAAATCTCCCTGAATGATTACTGCCAGGAGAAAAAGGGAACGTGAAACAACCAAAGGATGAGCTAGCCAGGAAGTTAGGATTGCCCCGATTCCAAAAGGCTATGTGGATCGTAGGCAAGTGACAGAAGCGTGCGAGGAAGTTTGTCATTAGTGCAAGTGGAGCATAATTGAAAGAAACAAAGCTCCTGAGCATAGAAAGCTACAAAATGAAGCAACGACATTGGAAATGGAGTTACACACACCTGCTTAGAGGATTCATTAAGTTGTTGTTTGTTCTGTGTCGAGCTCACTCTGAGCCTTTGTAGTAGTTTAATGTTGTAAATATTTTGTATAGGGGTTTGAGTATGTCATACGTCTGAGGTCTAAAAGGATGTACATGGCACAATATGTTGTAATTATGTAGAATTATCTAAAGAGGACATGAGACTTTGTTGTTGTTGTTGAATATAGTTTTTTTAATGTATGCTTTTGTTCAATAGAGTCGGAGCAGTAATAAAGCTACAACAATTTTGATCTAACATGTGCCACTCATGTGTTATTTGGATATGTGTGTGTATTGTTTTAGATATTGATAATAGTAAGTTGTTGTTAATGGAATGTATGAACCCTATCCTAGACGGATCCCTGTGTATTTAGTCCTTCATCCCTGTCACAGGACCAGATGGTCTATGTGATCCTCATTGTGTCTCAGGTGAGACCTTCTTTAGCCTTGGCTATGTTAGAAAAGTAGGTGTGCTTGTTTAACCATATAAAATATAACAATATTGTCACCCAACCATAGGCCGAAGCCACCCCCAAGCACCTTAAACTTGACAAAGAATAATTATGGAAGCAAGCCCTAGGCCTAATAGCCAATCAATGTAGCGTACCTCTCTCTAGAGCTAGCGCACAAGGCAGAAAGTCCAAACCATAACCAAGAGAAAATCCAAGACTAAAACCGAAAATACAAGTTGCAATAGCTGCAGCTGCAACTACTCTCCAGACTTGCGCACTTACTAAATTTATCCAATGTGCACTAGATTTCTCCAGTTGTGAGCTATATGTGTACAAATGAGCTCTGGCATCCTATATTTATACTACTATTTCTTATCTGTATGGATCGACTTCTCTTTCTGGAGGATAAAGGCTCAATATTAAATTATTTTGTTTAGTCGACTTGTTTTCTAGGGTTATATCCAATGCTTTAGGGTTTCTTCTTGCTTCCTGAAATATTTTATTCTTGTCGGGGTTACACGTGGAGGTTAATACCTCCCATAGCTACCATAATATCAACACTCCCTCCTAGCTAGGGAGGTATTGAAGGCAATGGTCTTGAGCACAAACATACCATTCACCAGTAGCATCATCATAGCCACTCAGACTATCTCATGATTAAATCATGAGCACCATCATCACTATCAGTATCATTTGAAATCATCAACTACATCATATCTTTAATCCATACTCCATCTAACTAATGATGTTGAATAAGTCACTCACTCCACAGAGTGATACAAGAACTATTATTCTAATTCGGACATATGTCTTAGAAGAATAATTGTTCCAACAGTTCTTGGAAGCCACACCACGAGATACAAGGACTATTCTTCTAATACGAACATACATCCTAGAAGAATAATTGTCCTGGACCATACACTGAATATCCATCTAGCTGGTAATCATTTTCAACACTACTGATAGTCTTCATGGCAATCAGAATAATGCCATGCAATAGAACACAATTGTGTATATCCATAGTAGTACACAACTACTATCGAGTGGTACACAACCACACTAAGTAGCAGACGACTACCTGATAAGTGACACATAGTCACAAACAGTGGAACACATCCAACACAGTGGCATACAACTATTGTCCAGAGACATAGAGTCTCCACAGTGATAATATCATCTGATATCAACCTGTATAACTAATCCAAAAAGGATCCAGAGAAGGTTAAGACAACTCAGAACGCACAAAAGCAAATTAGAACGCTCAGAATGGTTCCAGCAGGCAGAGAAAGAGAAAAAATTCAAAACTCCTAAAACTCGGTGAAAATGGAATAATCACAAAGAGCGCGTCGCAAGATTTCTAACGGCGCAAATGGATCGTCAAACGGAAATATGGATCAAAATTTATAAGCAGTCAAAGTTCAGTCAAACTTGGCCAAAAAGGCAAAAGTCAAAGTGACACGTTGCACCATTGCAAGGGTGACACGTGGCACAACTGAGTTGGCAAGGAAGCAGACACGTGTGCAAGTTAAGTGATGACATGTGTCAATTTTCATGGGCGAATCATGTGGTGCCAAGTGGCATTTTTCATGGACAAATTATATGGTGCCATGTGGCCCAGTCATGGGCTACCATGTGCCACCCCTCTAATGGCTGGAGTTAGAAAAAGTTTTATTGACTCCCCAAGGGTCGAACTCATGACCTCTCACCGACCCAAAGGCCCCCACAAGTCCGCATTAAACATTAGGCCATACAATATTACTTGTTTGTAATATGGTTCAATTATTATTTAAATGTAAAGTCTTCACTAATGCGCCAAAAGGAGGGGCTAGGCCTTCAGCCCAACCCCTGTTCACGTGTTTTAAACCATGCGACCATATTATTTTTCCCACCTAGGGGCTGAACTCAACCACCACCAAATATAGCAATTCCGCCATTTTCTCTGTCGGTTACAAACCATGTGTTAAAATGGAGATCCGTGGGATTCAACCTCGGAACCTCCACCAAACAAACTCTAAACTTAGCCTCTGCTAACCGCCATGCCAACCACCTTAGTTATGACATAACCGCCCAGATTTTGTATATAAGGGGGTTTCGGGCAATGCATTCAAAACACACAAGAGCACGGAGAAGGGGCAGGCTAAGCGCATCCGTACAGTACGGATTTGGGTGCATTTTTCTAGATTTTGGGATGGATTTCGAGATCTGTCAGTTATTTATTGCAGAAGCAGTGGCACGGAAACTGAGGCAGGGGTGTCTTGGGGGCCTGAAAGTGTCCAACTCGGATTGAGGCGTGGAGACAGTCATGTTTAGGTAAAACGATGCCACGAACGCAGTGGTGGTGTTAGTTTTCTTATCTGAGCAAAGCTTATGTGGCTTAACTCCAGAATGAGGTATACTTATGTATTTTGCCCAATTCTTTTGTGGAGCTAATAAAAAGACCTACCCATTTGAGAGCAGGACCCGGAGACATAGTCCACTAGAGATGAACTCCATTATCAAGTTCTTTGTGTTCATATTGCATGATTATGTCTCTTTCCTTTTGAGCTTTTCCTTCTTTATGGTGTACTTTTGTTTATGCTCATTTAATACAGTTCTTTAATAAGTCACCTCACGAAAAGATCCTGGATCATGTTGGTATCAGAGGATCAACAAGGAACGATTGAAGGGTGAAGGCAAGAAACTCAAGCCCATCTGATACGGACCCTTCACTATTTTAGAGAAAAGAGGAACTAATGCTTTTCGTTTAGATCTTCCACCTTATATGCAGATATATTTAGTTGTGAACGTAGAGAATTTGAAACTTTTTTAGCATCCCGTGATCATGGATCAAGATGAGGAAGTTTCAATACCTTCAGTTGATGAGTTTGCACCTAAGTACTTGGATGAGTTACAAGAAGATATCATCCTGGACAGAAGGACGAGGACTTCATGTAGGGGTGATGTTGTTTTTCTTCGAGTAGGCTTAAAGGGTACACATCCAAGCAAGGCAAAGTGGATTGAGAAGGATAAGGTGAGGGAACTCTTCCCTCACTTACCAATTGATTGATGAAATCTTTTCGTGGTCCAAAAAGCTCTCAATGGGAAGGCGTGATCCAAAAAGGATCCATAGAAGGTTAAGACAACTCAGAATGCACAGAAGCAAATCAGAATGCTCAGAATGGCTCTAGCAGGAAGAGAAAGGGCAAAAATTCAAAATTCATAAAACTTAGTGAAAAGGGAATAATCACGAAGAGCACGTCACAAGCTTTCTAACGGTGCAAACGGCTTGTCAAACGGAGTTACGGATCAAAAGTTATAAGTGGTCAAAGTTCAGTCAAACTTGGTCAAAAAGGCAAAAGTCAAAGTGACATGTTGCACCACTGCAAGGGTGACACGTGGCACAACTAAGTTGTCAAGGATGCAGACACATGGGCAAGTTGAGTGATGACATGTGTCAGTTTTCATGGGCGAATCATGTGGTGACAAGTGGCATTTTTCATGGACAAATTATATGGTGCCACATGGCCCAGTCATGGGCTGCCACGTGGCACCCCTTCAATGGCTGAGGTATGCAAAACTTGTATTGACTCCCCAAGGGTCGAACTCATGACCTCTCACCAGCCCAAAGGACCCACAAGTCTACATTAACCATTAGACCATACAATATTACTTGTTTGTAATATGGTTCAATTATTATTTAAATGTAAAGTCTGCACTAATGTGCCAAAAGGAGGGGCTTGGCCTTTGGACTAGCCCTTGTTCACGTGTTTTAAACCATGCGACCATATTATTCCACCTGCCTAGGGTCTGAACTCAACCACCTCCAAATATAGCAATTCCACCATTTTCTCTGTCAGTTAATTATCCATTCCGCCATTCTAGCCAACCTCTGCCAGTTTTAGCAAGCACCCCAAAAATTAGAGCACATCCGTACAGTACGTATTTGGGCGCAATTTTCTAGATTTGGGCATGGATTTCGAGATCTGTCAATTATTTATTGCATAAGCAGTGGCATGAAAATCGAGGCAGGGGTGTCTTGGGGGTTGAAAGTGTCTGACTCGGATTGAGGTGTGGAGACAGTCATTTTTAGGTAAAACGGCGCCATGAACGCAGTGGTGGTGTTAGTTTTCTTATCTGAGCAAAGATTATGTGGCTTAACTCCAAAATGAGGTATACTTATGTATTTTGCCCAATTCTTTTGTGGAGTTTATAAAAAGACCTACCCATTTGAGAGCAGGACCCGGAGATGTAGTCCATTAGGGATGAACTCCGTTATCAAGTTCTTTGTGTTCATATTGCATGATTATGTCTCTTTCCTTTTGAGCTTTTCCTTCTTTATGGTGTACTTTTTTTTATGGTCATTTAATACAGTTCTTTAATAAGTCACCTGACGAAAAGATATTGGATCATGTTGGTATCAGAGGATTAGCAAGGAACGATTGAAGGGTGAAGGCAAGAAACTCAAGCCCATCTGATATGGACCCTTCTCTATTTTGGAGAAAAGCGGCACTAATGCTTTTCATTTAGATCTTCCACCTTACATGCAGATATATTCAGTTGTGAACGTAGAGAATTTGAAATGTTTTTAGCCTCCCA
The DNA here is from genome assembly GCA_009831015.1 of Picea engelmannii. NCBI lineage: Eukaryota > Viridiplantae > Streptophyta > Pinopsida > Pinales > Pinaceae > Picea > Picea engelmannii. Next base: position 91,266 of record ML818907.1, on the reverse strand, counting down.
TAATCATGGATTAGGATGAGGAAGTTTCAATACCTTCAGTTGATGAGTTTCCACCTGAGTACTTGGATGAGTTACAAGAAGATATCATCCTAGACAGAAGGACGAGGACTTCACGTAGGTGTGATGTTGATTATCTTCGAGTAGGCTTAAAGGGTACACATCCAAGCAAGGCAAAGTGGATTGAGAAGGATAAGGTGAGGGAACTCTTCCCTCACTTACCAGTTGATTGATGAAAGCTTTTGGTGGTCCAAAAAGCTCTCAATAGGAAGGCGTGATCCAAAAAGGATCCAGAGAAGGTTAAGACAACTCAGAACGCACATAAGCAAATCAGAACGCTCAAAATGGCTCTAGCAGGCAGAGAAAGGGAAAAAATTCAAAATTCCTAAAAACTCAGTGAAAATGGAATAATCGCGAAGAGCGCGACGCAAGCTTTCTAACGGCTCAAATGGCTCGTCACACAGAGTTACGGATCAAAAGTTATAAGTGGTCAAAGTTCAGTCAAACTTGGTCAAAATGGAAAAAGTTAAAGTTACATGTTGCACCATTGCAAGGGTGACACGTGGCACATCTGAGTTGGCAAGGATGCAGACATGTGGCACAGTTGAGTTGGCAAGGATGCAGACACGTGGGCAAGTTGAGTGATGACATGTGTCAGTTTTCATGGGCGAATCATGTGGTGACAAGTGGCATTTTTCATGGACAAATTATATGGTGCCACGTGGCACCCCTCTAATGGATGGGGTATGCAAAAAATTTATGGACTCCCCAAGGGTCAAACTCATGACCTCTCACCAGCCAAAAGGCCCCACAAGTCCACGTTAACCATTAGACCATACAATATTACTTGTTTGTAATATGGTTCAATTATTATTTAAATGTAAAGTCTGCACTAATGCGCCAAAAGGAGGGGCTAGGCCTTCGGTCCAGCCCCTGTTCACGTGTTTTAAACCATGCGACCATATTATTCTGCCCACCTTGGGGCTGAACTCAACCACCTCCAAATATAGCAATTCCACCATTTTCTTTGTCGGTTAATTATCCATTCTGCCATTCTAACCAACCTCTACCAGTTTTAGCAAGCACGCCAAAAATTAGTTACAAACCATGTGTTAAAATGGAGGTATGTGGGATTCAACCTCGGAACCTCCGCCAAACAAACTCTAAACTTAGCCTCCGCTAACCGCCATGCCAACCACCTTAGTTATGACATAACTGCCCAGATTTTGTATATAAGCGGGTTTCGGGCAATGCATTCGAAACACACAAGAGCACGAAGAAGAGAAAAGATGAGTGTATCCATACAGTATGGATTTGGGCTCATTTTTCTAGATTTTGGCACGGATTTCGAGATCTGTCAGTTATTTATTGCAGAAGCAGTGGGACAGAAACCAAGGTAGGGGTGTCTTGGGGGCCTGAAAGTGTCCGACTCGGATTGAGGCGTGGAGACAGTCATTTTTAGGTAAAACGACGCCACGAATGCAGTGGTGGTGTTAGTTTTCTAATATGAGCAAGTCTTATGTGGCTTAACTCTATAATGAGGTATACTTATGTATTTTGCCCAATTCTTTTGTGGAGTTAATAAAAAGACCTACCCATTTGAGAGCAGGACCCGGAGACGTAGTCCACTAGGGACAAACTCCATTATCAAGTTCTTTGTGTTCATATTGCATGATTATGTCTCTTTCCTTTTGAGATTTTCCTTCTTTATGGTGTACTTTTGTTTATGCTCATTTAATACAGTTCTTTAATAAGTCACCTGACGAAAAGATCCCAGATCAATAACAATATCATGATACAAGTTGAGTCATCTGGTCCATTCTTCCACTCACATTTGTGATATATGGAAGAGCATCTTCCCTCAGAAGGTAAAACATCAGCCATGGGCTATCTGGACTATTCTTCTCAAATATAGAAGAATAATTGTCCTTGATTTCTGAGCCTCAACCATTCACCTAATTGGGTCATTCCTCTAGCACTAATCATAGTGCAACCTGGAGAGATTGAGTTTGCCCTAGGGAATGCTTGTTCCCGATTGCTTAACATGGACCATTCACCTAACTGGGCCATTCTTCTAGCACTAATCATAGTGAAACCTGGAGAGAATGAGTATGCCCTAGGGAATGACTGTCTGGACCATTTTCCGAGGAAATGATTGTCCTGTACCAACCTCCAAAACAGACCATTCTTCGAAACTGCTCACAATTGTGAACTTCAAAAGAATGACTACCCGGTGAGGCAAACCATTCTACTTGACCACTACTCGGAGTGACTGCCAAGAAGAATGATTGTCCTAGACCATTCCCCCATACTGGCCACAAGTGGAATCGTTGTGTATGGTACATCAGCAATTTATCTAACCATTTTCATTATGAAAATGATTGTCCGATATGGACCATTTTCCGAACTGGAAAAAGCATGTTCGTCATAAATCTCAAACCACTTTCCAAAATGGAAAGGAACTGCTCATCCTGGACCATTTTTCGAATCAAGAAATGACTGTCCATAAATCAATAACACATTAGTGCTCCCTCCCATCTTGGGAGTAATCTCTTCCTTTTTCAATAAGGAAGTCGTCTCCATGAGCCCCAGCTTGTTTCTTAAGTACACAAACTTTTCATCTTTGACAAAGGCTTTACCAAAATATTTGTTATCTCCTCATATGTGGAGATATATTGGAGAACCACTTCTCTTTTCTGGATTCATCACGAAGAATATAATGCTTGATCTCAATGTACTTCGGTCTGTCATGGAACATTGGTTTTCTCTGAAGGATTCATATAGCTCTGATCATTACAATATATCATGGTCGAGTTTAGCACTTTTGTTTTCATCTATCTCATGACATTGTGGAAAATCTCAAACTGAAACATATCCAAGTAGCACTTATTCTATGATCGTGAGAGTTTTCCATGGATTAGCAATCCATCATCTTGGACTTCTGAGTAACTATTCTAATATGCTATCTCTGTTATATAAATTTTTCACCACTCTTCTATTGTATATGAGATACTCTGCATCAAGTTGTTTGAATCCATACAAGGTCTTCTTATATATGCATACATGGGTCTCTTGCTGGTATAAGCTTCTTTCTCATTTTCTTTATTTGGGAAGACTAGTCTTTTACATGTAAATTCCAGTCCATGGATACTGGTGAGCTATCGTTATAGTTTTTCTCCCTCCTTCTGGAAGAACCTCTGAATCTCTCAATGCTTCCATTCACAAGTCTTTTTAACATTTTCTTGCATACACTGTTCTTTATCATAATTTCCATTTCTTGTGCTTGATTGCTTCTAGTGGGTTCAAACCAAGCTGGTAGTCTTGTGATTCTTGGTATAATAATTGGTTGTTCTCGATTTTCTTTCTTTCTTGGAATCTTCATGTTCTTCCTCATGTTTCTCTCTATCTCTTGGGTCCATGGAGTCTTCTATAGATTCCATGCCCTAAAGATTCCAAATTTTTCCTTTCATCATAGGATCATGGATGTAGATGGACAACTAAGGATACTTTAAGGCTTCTTTTCGAAGAAGACTTCTTCTAAACACGTGTTGCTTATCATGGCTTCTACTTTCAATGGGAACATGGACATATACTTCATAATCCTCAATGGATCATATCATTTATGATTAGCTCCCTCCTAATCCTTGTTTCATGTATGAATGCATGCTCTTCTTTTTGGAATTCCATAATCAACTCCCTCTGTCTAAGAGAGTCCATGCTTATGTCTGCATCCTTATTGCCTTCTGCAAAGTGTCACAAGTCTTTTTCTAATTTCCTCTTGATTGTTGACTTCTTTCTGTTTTTTATCCGAAATCGGATTCAGCAGGCTGTCAGGGCATGAAAAATGCTCAAAAATGAAAGTGCTCGGAATCCGACGAAACCAGCACCATTGCGTCCGGCTCGTCTTCCTGATTCCGGTGGTATAATTTTTATCGCAAACGGAGTCCGTATGGAGAAGATATCGCATTCTGTCCGTCGAGCCAAACAGGAAAATTTTGGGATGCTGACTGTACCTGTCCGTATAGTCCGTACAGACACGTGTCAGTCCGTACAGCTGACGTGGCGGCGTTCGTACAGGACACGTGGCACGTTCGTACAGGTGATACGTGGCAGTCTCAGGAGATGACACGTGGCGGCGTCCGTACAGGACACGTGGCAGCCTCATGCAGTGACACGTGTCAGGCGGATTTGGCATTTATGGCATACGATTGGACCAATCCCGAGGTGACACGTGTCACCACTGGAAGGGTGACACGTGGCACGGGATGACGTCAGCATCGTACGGCGGATGACGTGGCAGTGCTGACTGGGCGTACGACAGATGACGTGGCAGTGCTGACTGGGCGTACGGCAAATGACGTGGCAGTGCTGATTGGGCGTACGGCAAGTGACGTGGCAGCGACGTGTGGCAGTGACGTGGGCCAATCAGCTATTGACACGTGGCATTCATCGAGTGGATGAAAGGGTGCCACGTGGCCCAATCACGGGCTGCCACGTGGCACCCCGGGTTTTGCCAATGTGGGCTATGTTAAAAATTGTTGTGGCCCGGGGGATTCGAACCCCGGACCTCCGCCATTGTTAACAACTTACCAAACCTCCGCTAACCGTAGTACCGCCGCTTGAGTCTTGTAAAGAAAGCGGGTTACATTGTATTTGAATCAATGTTTTGTGTTATTCGGCGGGGGGGTGTCGGGCCGGGGCTAGGCCCCGACCCGCGGTCGTATGTTATGTAATGTGACCTCCGTTTTCAAATAACGCGTGGGAATGTAGTACCGTAAGTTCAAACCTATGGTCGCGTGGGTTGTATGCCATATAACCATTGTTTAAATGTGCGCGGGGGGCTTTAATATATAGCCCACGGTTCAGCATGCGACCAAGCGCCGAGTGCAGAAGGGGCCAGCGCTTAGCCCAAGGCTAGCGCTCGGCCATATGAGTTTGCATATGACCAAGAGTAGGAGCGCGCGCCCAGCATAAGGAGCTAAGCGGTTTATTTAACTATATTATAGTTTGAAAGTGGGTTTTTCAACCACTTTAACTAATTTTAATTGTAATTAACCCATTTTTATTGTAATTGGGGGTTATTGGGCTTTTTTAGAGCCTAAATCTTGGGAGGAAGTTGGAGATTGAAACCAACTTTCCCAACTATTTAACCAAGGCTTGTTGAGGCCATTTGGGGATGCTTTGAGAGCTTTTTGACAGTTTTGGAGAGCAAAGATGCTGAGGCAAAGCCAGGTCTAAGCCAGTTTGAGGCAGAGGAGCTGTTGAGGTAGAGATGCTGTCGGACGATTTCTGAGAGTTCGGTATATCCGTTTCAGGTGACATAAGTTGTGCAAGATTCTAGAGATCATGGCGAACAAGACCAGATCAGTCTAGGAGCCAATCGGCAATTGTAAAGATGTACTAATAAACTTTCAAAAAGAAATCAAGAAGCCTCCCTCACAGAGAAAAAGGCCCAGAGACGTAGGCAAAGTTGCCGAACTCCGTTATCAAACTTGTGCATTATGGTTTGTTGTTTTTCATTGCATTTCAGATTTGCAATTATGTTAATGGCTGTATAATTCATTTTTTTTTCTCGCTCTTTCGTTAAGTTTCCCAATGGTCAATTAATGCATGCGAATAAAACTCAACCATAGTCATTTTGAAAAATCCTGACGGATCAAGTGGTATCAGAGCTAGTTGACATTTGGAATTGAGTTTGCATATTAACCAAGGAAGAACACATCTCAAGGAGGAAAATGGCATCTACAGGAGGACTTTCTCAAGACGAGAAGGAGTTCAGAGATTCGGTGTTTGCCATGGCCGAGATGGTGAAGGTGTTGTATGAAGATTACTTGGAACGAAAGAGCATGGTTCAAGCGAAAACTTCAAAGAACAACAAAGGAAAAGAAGCATTGAAGGAAGTGCCTTCTACATCTGTTTCAGACAACATATCTGAGGTATGCAGTGAAGGTTTCTCATCAAATTTTCCTCCTACTCATCAAGTTGGTTTTG
>ML818907.1:52969-85178 GCA_009831015.1 Picea engelmannii | reverse complement strand
GAGCCAATCGGAAATTGTAAAGATGTACTAATAAACTTTCAAAAAGAAATCAAGAAGCCTCCCTCACAGAGAAAAAGGCCCGGAGACGTAGGCAAAGTTGCCGAACTCCGTTATCAAACTTGTGCATTATGGTTTGCTGTTTTTCGTTGCATTTCAGATTTGCAATTATGTTAATGGCTGTATAATTCATTTTCTTTTCTCGCTCTTTCGTTAAGTTTCCCAATGGTCAATTAATGCATGCGAATAAAACTCAACCATAGTCATTTCGAAAAATCCTGACGGATCAGTTTTGACTTTTTCTGGGTCTCTTCAAGTTTGATTATGATTTCGTCTTATCTGACAGTTGTTACTTCTATAATAGCTTCCATAGGAATTGTTACCAAGGATTGTCAATGTACTTCATCTTTTCAGATACATTACTCGACTAGTAATTATCATAATAATAATCCTTATCTTGTTATTCTTCCATAGGTGTTGTTTCACTAACCATCTTATCTTCTAAGAAATAGATATACAGGAACTATGTAAACATGGTATGTACAAGGACTATGTTACAGAAGAATATTGTTACCTTGACTAGAAGAAGAAATCTGCTTCATCTTGTTTGGTTTTCTTTGAGGGTTCCTTTTCTTCAGTAACTGTTGCTTTGTGTGTTTCCTTCATTTTCTTTAACTCGGGACAATGATTCTTGTAGCGACCATATTTTTGACAGTTGAAGCATTGTAATTTTGACATATCCTTCTCTTGATTCGGTTTCTTCCTTGAGTCAAACTTCTTCTTATTCCTGAATTTCTTAAACTTTATTGTGTAGACTTGATCACCATCTTTCCTTTGGAATTTATCTTTTGTTTTAATCCTTGATTCTTCTTGTGCACAACAAGTCCAAAGTTCTTCAAATGTGGGATACTCCTTTCTTATGTTCATGCTTGCGGCAAATGCATCCGATGTCTTGGGAAGGCCATTGAGTACTATATTTACCAGTTCCTTCTCTGAAATGATTTCTTCAATAGCTTGTAGTTGATCTCTTAACTGATAGATTCTCACAAGGTATGATGTTATGTTGTCATCATCATTCATTTTCATTTCATGGAGCTCATTCTTTAGACTCATTACTTGTCCAATGTTTCTGACTGAGAAGAAGTTAGTTAGGGCATCGCACATCTTCTTAGATGAGTCAAGATGAGAGATGTAGGGTATCAAGTGGTCTTTTACAAAGTCCACTATGATACTCATGGCATTGATGTCATTGTCCTTGAACTTCTCCATAATTGCAACGTTCTGAGGTTCCTTCTCTTTTCCTTCTTCAAATTGTGGTTCCACGATCTTTCCTTTCACAATATCCAACACTTTATTCTTGGAAAGGATGAGGTCAATCCTTGTCTTCCATGCTATAAATTTATAAGCCCCTTCTAACTTGTTTTCTAACTTCATAGAGTAAGTCATGACTGCTTTGACTTGGTCAACCTTTGACTTTGACCAAAAATTCAAACTTGACATCTTAGCTTGCTGAGAGCACCAGGAGGTGTGCTAGGTTAGGGCGCACTAGGCTATCCAGAAATTAGGTTAATATCTTCACTTACGGTGCCTCAACAAGAGGGTTAGGGTTTCGTTGCTGCAACAAAAACTTTGACTGCAACTGTAACTGAGAAAATCCTCCCAATCTATCTTCCAGCAGTTAGATTGTCCGAAGATAGTGTGGGCCCATAACCTATTAGAAAAGTAGTGTGGTCATTTAACCATATAAAATATAACAATATTGTCACCCAACCATAGGCCGAAGCCACCCCCAAGCACCTTAACCTTGAGAGACAATAATTATCGAAGCAAACCCTAGGCCTAATAGTCAATCAATGTAGCGTACCTCTCTCCAGAGCTAGCGCACAAGGCAAAAAGTCCAAACCATAACCAAGAGAAAATCCAAGCCTAAAACTGAAAATATAGGTTGTAGTAGTTGCAGCTGTAGCTACTCTCAAGACTTGCGCACTTACTAAATATCTTCAGTGCGCACTAGATTTTTGCAGTTGCGAGTTGTATGTGTACAAATGAACTATGGTATCCTATATTTATACTGCTCTTTCTTAGGTGTCTTGGCCGACTTCTCTTTTTGGAGGCTAAAGACTCAATATTAAATTATTTTGTTTAGCTGACTTGTCTTCTAGGGTTATATCCAATTCTTTAGGGTTTCTTCTTGCTTCCCGAAATATTATATTCTTCTCAGGGTTACACATGGAGGTTAATACCTCCCATAGCTACCATAATATCAACAGGTTGAGTATTGATATGTCGATGTTTTGGGGGTTTTGTCGGTCAACTCTGGATGAACCCTACGTATAAACTCCCCAGCATCAAAAAGGACGTGCACAAGCGTGAAATGGACCAACAAATGCTTATGTTGTTGTGACTTGAAAGTCTTGTATTGGAGGATGAAGGAAAGAGATGAGGTGGTATCCATCTCAAGAGGAAATTCATGATTGCCTAACTACAAAGGAGTGTGAGTTTTCCCTACGATAAACTCAAGCTCTGAGAGTGAATGTGAAGAGATGGAAAGATAAGTATCTTTATACTAATATGCATGACATGTTCTTTACGAAGTTTCCCTGTTTGTTGTATGAATGGATGAAAAGGAAAACTGCTACCAATTATGCCTTGTGGCCTCCAAAACCCAGTGGTTTGGGATCAACATACACTTGATAGGTTGAAGGCGTTGGATAATAAGTGGACTTCGGCCATTGACTTATGGTTTGCTCAAGTAAAGGAGGGATATGCCATTGAATTGGTTGTAGAGTACACTAATTCTCTCAGTGAGGCTAAAATAAAATTCACAGAAGGTCTGACAAAATGAATGCTAGAAGAAATTCCACTCTGGATCAAGATGTTGCTCGTGGAGAAAGGGTTGATGCGCATGGAACCCGACAGGATGGTTGAGTAGACTCCCCTAGCACTAGGGGGGTGAAAATAAGAGGGGAAATGAGAGAGGAGATGGATCTGTTGAGGAGGATCCAAAATTTGCTAGAATGACATGAGGAATTGGATGGACCTAGAAGAGCATAGGAGAGAGAGGGATAAGATTTACTCAAAACGAGTTGAGCTAAGAAGGAAAGAAAAAAAAAGAGGTGGAAAGAAGACAGAAAAGGGTGTGCGATGACGGGTCGGGCCCAGGATGAAGAGAAAAGACACCACACCATGAGGAAGTGCAAAAGAATGCATTGTGCTAGAGTGGAGCATAGGAAAAGATAAGCCTACGAAGAGGCATGGTGTTGAGAGTAGAGTGTCCAGTGGGGATATCAACAGTAGTAGTAGTAGTAGTAGAAGTCCCAGATGCCCAAGTGACGACCTCTCAAGCCCTTGGCTGGTTCATAGTGTCACAACCTCGAAATAAGATGAGGCATGGACTAGAGGTGAAGGAGAAAGGAAGGAAGACAGAGGATCCCCTAGTGGTTGGGGAGAATAATTGGAAATTGTAGATGGTCTTGCACGACTGCATGTAGAAAAATCTCTGGGTCCCCTCACAATAAATGTTAGAAGGAGATGGACTTAAACACCCCCCCCCTTTGAACCACCCCCCTTGCATGTTTGTAATCAAGAAGAAATAACAACATATAGTGAAGCGATCAAAATAGAAGAAAGAGTAAAAGGAGATAGAGGAGAAGAGGCAAGTGAATAAGGAAAAATCGGTGGTACTTCACCAAGAAGAGTATCAGTAGTGAGGTAGGAGGAGTTGGTTTGAGAGTGACAATGGTGAATCAGGATAGCACCTTGAGGCTACCCATGTTCCATGGAACAGGTAAGGATGACATGGAACAACATTGGTTCACATGTGAAGCAATATGGTCTATGAAGAGGATCACAAATGAAGAAATAAAAATTGCACAGTTGAAAACCACGTTCAAGGACATAGCCTTGACATGGTACAAGAAATACAAGGCCACTACGCTAGCGGGACAAATGAGGTCTCTGAAATATATCAAGAAGGATTTGCTGAAGGAATTTCAAAAGCCCAAGTTTAAATCTCAGTGTATTATTGGGATCAAGGAGATTAAGCAACAACAAGGAGAAATCGTGTGGGACTATGACCAATGGTTTAATATTTTGTTGGATAGGATGATATTCTGTTGGCACAAGGGAAGACCCAGGGTTCAATGCTTAACAGTGGACCAACAAAACCCTGACTATTGGCCCTTTCAGCAACACCTGCGAAGCAGGCGAAGTCTCACCCGAGGTAGAAGCAGGGGGGTTACAGAACTCAGGTGTCTGTAACCAAGCTGGGATACAGATTTGTGATAACAACACTTCGTAGAGGATTCTATTAACACTTACAAGATGATATGCATTAGTCCATTAGCTTCATTAATAGCGCAGCACAAACCCTAAGATAGATCGACGTAGTAACAATAAAGATACTTCAATCGTTTAGCACATATCACTGAGTTAGATCTAACATTGATTCATTCTAAGCACTAAGCATCAACAGATCTATCTAACATACATAATAAGAAAATCATTGAGCAGATTCATAAAATGACCAACAAAGCACACCAAAGACACAAGATATACGTGGTTCACCCCAGTGTGGGGCTACGTCCACCAACTATTTCGTCTTCTTTATTAATCTTCAATCTTCTTACATTCAGTTGCTCTTGTGCACCAAGCCACAAAGCCAAGCTTCACAGAGGACAGGAGATTTGCGCACTGAGCACCATATCCTCCTTCCCAAAATTAGGTCAAGGCATAGAGCCAACTCCTCTATCAATCACAGAGCCTTACATACACCTTTTGTTGCATAAAGCACTCATAACTTCCTACACTTAGCTACTTAGACTTCGCTCTCTAAGTCTCTCTTCCTATCATACATTCCTACTTATTTATACTTTTACAATAAGGCCTAAGCATTGGAGAACCCAAGGGCCGACATCCCATAACCCATTACAAAAACCTTAATGAATCCTTTGCTAGGTCCATATAGCCCGTAAATCAAGTGAGATTTCACGATCTCAGCGTCGCCTGGGTGCTCCTTCCTCGATCTCTATGTCGAAGTCCAAAAAGTGGTCAAACCTGACCAAGGTTTCCTCAAAACTTGGTCGAGGGCCAACAGGCCCCCAACACTTACCTGTGACTCTTCCCGACTCACTCAAGTTTGGGAAACGTTGCTTCAAAGGCCTTGAGCCTGGCTCAAGCTGCCTCAACTTCCTGCTTCACCTAAGCCTCTAGCTTAGCGAGGTCTTGGATTGTCTGCTCTGTAAAAGGCCCTTCCAGGCACTGTTCCACTGTCGCAACCACTTGGTGGAGTTGCGAGCCTTGTCCTTCAATTTCTTCAAACACTTTGCAGACTTCATCCTACACTGGTTGCAGCTTCTGCGTCACTTTCATTACTCTGCCTTGGATGGCAGTAATCTATTCTTGGACTACGCATTTCTCTTTTGATCTTTTCATTCTCTCGACTATAATGTGTAGCTTCATCTATGCTTGCACGGAGGATGTCTGTTGTTGCGCCCTATGTAGGTGTGCTTCCAACTTCCTTAGCTCTAGATCTTTTGCAAGGCATTCATAAGTCTGCACACTTCTATCGCTCAACTGTTTGCACTCTGAGGCGAGGGCCCTAATCCTTACAATTGCATTCTTGGCGGCTTCTTCTCTCTAGTTGTGCACTTCTTGCGGGGTGCTCGACACTGCTTGAACCTCCAACTCTGTTATCGTTGCTTGAAGTTGTTGGATGGCCTCAGCGAGCTTCACCACTTGAACCTCGACTGACTCATGTTCCTCCTATGCCAAGCCTGGCACAGAGAGAAGTGTTTTATTCATCACTTCTTTGACCGCAGTCTTCTCTGCGAGCAGCTGGTCCTTTTCTTTCTATAGCTTCGCTTTGTCCTCCTCGAACATCACCCGAAACTCATCTCTCTCATTTTTGTAGGCGGTTGCACAATACCACACTACACGTAATTGTTCTAAGACTTCCTCTTTCTCTTGTTTTAAGGCTTCTGTAGCCTTCTCCTTCTCTTCTTGGACTTTCTAAAGTCAAACCTCTGTTGCATCTACAAGTCTCTTTAACTGGGCGGGCTTATCCCCCAATTCTACAACCTGTGACAAAGAAGGCGCAGTAGGTACTGCGCGGATTAAATGAATAACTTGTTGTATTTCCTTCAGTTCCTTCTCGACTCTTTCATACATATCCTCCTGCTTCACTCCATATCTCTGCAATATGTCCTTATATGCATCCTCCATGGCTCCGCGGACCAAGCTGATATCATCCTCTGTGAGCGTGGCCTCCAACTGGGGTTTGCTAGCTTGTGTCTTCTTTCTCATCGAAGGTTTCTGCAGAGAAACCTTCCTCTTCTGTGGTGTTTCAATAGGGGGGTCTTTCGACGGTGTAGCTTCGCCTTCGCCTTGATTTTCTCCTTCATCCCCTCCTCCTTTTCCATTTTCTTCATCCCCTCCTCATAGCAGACCTTGGCTATCGGTCTGTACTGGTGCAGCGTGCATGGTGTCATGTGCGGAAATGCTTCAACGACAACCTTTAGTTGCTGGTAATATGCATGGAACACAGCGTTCGACTGCCATTGCTTCAACATGTAGTTGGTGTACCACAAGGTGGAGAACCTAGCATCCAACGACTCTGATGGTTCGATCTCCGGGAAGGTGGCTCCTTCCAGCATTTTCCAAGCGACAAATGAAATTAAAACAATCAACCAGCTGAAGTGGAACTCGTATCCCTGATCCTGAGCTTCACGACAGTCTTTCTCAAGTTTGTTGACGAGGTAACTTGCCCAATTCATTTGCATCCCCTCTACGCATTATCCTACGAGGTCCATTATGAACTCGATAACCTGTGTGGGGTGGTTCTTTCTTACGAGCTTGTCAGCTATAAGTTGGCAAGCGAGGCGCATTACGCCATCCTGGATAGAGGCTACCTTGTAGCCTCACATTCCTTTTTCAACTTCATTATAAGCCTCATTAATGTGTTGTGTCGAGGAGTGGTCTAAGGCCTTCCCTAGGTAAAATTGTTGAGGGTCAGGTCCCTGCATGCTCAATCCTATAATCAAGTGGATCAACATCGAATCCACAGTAATTCGTCGGTCAAGCCACAAGTATCTTCCATGGTAGCACGACAAGAGGAGTTTAACGCAAGCGTTAACCTCCTGATGATGGCCAAAATGGGGAATCTTCATCACATTTAGTATCGTGGACTGCGCCAGCTACTTAATCCATGACTGGGAGACTAGGCGAGGCTTCTTCCTAGTGTTCTTTGTCAAGTATCGATAGGGTGCGAGCATAGCGTAGTTATTTCTGTCTCCAATATTAAAGTCGTTGTTCTTTAGTAATGAGATCTATCCCAACTGACTCCCAACTACGTGTATTCCCTTCGAAATGTACACGGTGATCAAAGTGTACTCGTAGTCTCGTGGGATGTTGTCGCGGGTAACCGCGCCAGCCAACGATGGAATGTATTCTGGTAAGATCGACGGGATTTGCTTCGCATTAGCCAGATTGTCGTGATGCTTACTTCGTTGCTCAGTCGCGGGGTTGGCATGGCCCAAGCGACGTCCAGCCGAAGGGGAAGCCTGCAGTCCCCTAGTCGACGATGCTTGTATTCCTTCATACATAGCTCTATCATCCATAAACTTCTTAAGAACCTCCTCGACGGAATTTTCTAACTCAGTGGGTTCACCCGACATTCTCACTCTTAAACAGATAGGTCGGGGTAGGTGAACGAAAAAACGGGGTAGAAAAACGGACATCGACGTCTACTTTCTGAAATGATAGCTCGACACACAATCAATTCTCTGTTAGCTCAGTTAATCACGGGTGGAAAAAAGTGGTCTCGGCGCAGCGACCAACGGGTTAAATAAGCGAGCGTTGTAACGGATTCTTCCAACAGACAAGAATGCTTCCATCAATGCGAATTTGTCCGTTATGGCGCGGTCTCAAGGTCCAACAGCAGTCTATCCACCCATAAATGTGTTTTCTAACCGTTCTGGAGCATCTTTCTAACGGTTGGGGTGCCTCCAATTGTCATATAGCTTCGTTGGCGAAAAGTGCCATTCTGCGCGGTCCTGCTATTCCGACGAGGTTCAAATCCTGCAGACCTCCCTCCTACAAAGTTCCAGTATGTGAAGTCTTCCATATGTTCTTTGTAGCTTCTTGTAGCTTTTCTAACTTGGCTTTCTTTTCACTGAGCTTCCTTGCCTTCTTTCCTGTGATCTGAGTTTCTCTAACTGTTTTTGAATTCCTCTTTCCATTTTTATTCTTATCTTCTCCTAGCGCAGTGACTTCGCATTGATGATGTGCTTTCAAGGGTTTGAAGTTAATATCCCTTCTCTTATTAATTCCAGGGTGAGCATTCTTCCTTCTTGCATGGATAGGTCCTTCAAACCTTCTTGCATTCTTTCAACCTCGACAACTAATTCTCTTACCTTCTGTTGCTTCGACTTATCCTCTCGTTCTTCTATTAGTCGATCTATTTTTCTGGCTATGAAATCCCTTAGTTCTTGCTTTTTCTTTTTTGTAGCTTCTTCCTCTACTTTCCTTTTTATCTGATCCTTCTCAGTCCAAGTCTTTCCTAACAAAAGAGGGAAAGGGGCGATGTTCTCTACAAACTTAATGACTTCAAATTCATGTTTAGTCGATGTTCCATGAATAACAATAGGTACATTAGTAACTCTTCCACATAAGGTTATCATCTTTCCCTTGAACAAGCCTATCCTTCCCAATGAAGGTATCACAATAGGCTTTCCCAAAATTTCCCAAGTGTCTTCTTTCATAATATTCACTTGTGTTTCCTCATCCAAGACACAGTCTATGTCGAAGTCTTCTATTCTTGTACTTATGCGTTATTTTACTTTCAGGATCTCTGGTAAACCAACATCTTTGTGATCATTCATAGTTTCTTTTGACTATGATAACATAGTCTGAGCTTTCTTTGATTCTTCCTCTTTATGATTCTCTAACATGCTCTTATTCTCTTGACTTCCTTCATAGTTTTCTTGTCTCATGTTCATTTGTTCGACTTTAGTAATCATCCTTGGACAATCCTCAACCTCATGACCAACAATTTTACAACAAAGACAAATAGGACATGTACCAGGGCATTACTTAGCAAGATGTCTCGGTCTTCTGCAGTTATAACATAGTGTCAATCCTCTCTTTCTCCTATATGTTCCCCAACTTCTCCTGTACTGCGCACTAGGATCACAGTGCTAGACCTGCAATCTGCAAAAAAAAGTTATAGGTTCTTGCATCCACTTATTAGTCCAAAAACTCTTTCTATGTATAGGAATAACATATCTTTCTTCATTTCTATTAGCTTTACTTAGATCAACTCTTTCTTCCAACTACGCCCTAGCTTTCAAACTAGGACATAATCTATTAAACATACCTAAATTCATGCTTTCGAAACAAAAATTCTCACTTATCTTACTCTTATCAAAGCACAAATCTTTACCTCTTTTAATATCTTACCTCTTTTCTTCAGATCGGATTTCTTTCTTAGCACAGAGCTTCAAAAGTCAAGTAGAATACTGCGCACTACAACAACAGATCTACGCACAGAGTTTCTTTTTTTCTTTACTTCAGTTCCCAGCAATCACAGTTTCAGGTCCCGACAACAGAACCATTTGTTGGCACAGGGGAAGACCCAGGGTTCAATGCTTAACAACGCACCAACAAAACCCTAACTATCGACCCTCAGCAACACATGCGAAGCAGGCGAAGTCTCGCCTGAGGTAGAAGCAGGGGGGGTTACAAGACTCAGGTGTCTGTAACCAAGCTGGGACACAGATTTGTGATAACAACACTTCGTAGAGTATTCTATTAATACTTACAAGATGATATGCATTAGTCCATTAGCTTCATTAATAGCACATCACAAACCCTAAGATAGATTGGTGCAGTAACAATAAAGATACTTCAATCGTTTAGCACATATCATTGAGTTAGATCTAACATTCTTTCATTCTAAGCACTAAGCATCAACAAATCTATCTAACATACATAATAAGCAAAGCACCGAACAGATTCATAACATGACCAACAAAGCACACCAAAGACATAAGATATACGTGGTTCACCCCAGTGTGGGGCTACGTCCACCAACTGCTTTGTCTTCTTTATTAATGTTCAATCTTCTTACATTCAGTTGCTCATGTGCACCAATCCACAGAGTCAAGCTTCGCAAAGGACAAGAGATTTGCGAACTGAGCACTAGATCCTCCTTCCTAAAATTAGGTCAAGGCACAAAGCCAACTCCTTTATCAATCACAGAGCCTTACATACACCTTCCATTGCACAAAGCACTCATAACTTCTTGCACCTAGCTACTTAGACTTCACTCTCTAAGTCTCTCTTCCTATCATACATTCCTACTTATTTATACTTTTACAATAAGGCCTAAGCATGGGAGAACCCATGGGCCAACATCCCATAACCCATTACAAAACCCTAATGAATCCTTTGTTGGGTCCATATAGTCCGTAAAATAAGTGATATTCCGCGATCTCAACTCCGCATGGGCGCTCCTTCCTCGATCTCTGTGTCGAAGTCCAAAAAGTGGTCAAACATGACCAAGGTTTTCTCAAAACTTGGTCGAGGGCCAACATGTTCCATATTCAAGACATAAATCATAGAGAGTGGTTTATTTTAGGGTTGCTTCCCCATATCTAAGTCTCACTCACCCAACATAAGGTGACAACTCAAGCAGAAGCGGAAGAAATTGGAATGCACCTAGAAGATACGCGAGGAGGGACAGAGATGTCAGTGGAATTGGTACAGGTGCAGTCACAACTTTCCAATATGATGATGGAATTGAAAGATATGGTAAAGACAAAAGTCATGCGTGAGCACATATGGTGTACCACATGTCCCATTGAGGGGAATCACAGGGACGAGAGCCCTGTACTTCTGAATTATGTGGAGACGGGCGTGTCAAGTCCATTCCAAACTAAGTCCCAGACAAAATGGTGTGACATATGTTGACAATTGGGCCATGTACCACCCTGCTTCCAAACTTTGTGGAAGTATCAAGAGACGCATAATACTCCATTATGTGAGTTGTGTAAATCCATGGGACATGATGTCAACAACTATCGATCACTCCAACTGATGCAAGACAATACTTGTGATGCATTCTGGGTATAGGAAAAACATAAGTGTGGTGATTGTGGTAGTGCAGAGAGAGGTAGATACCAAGGAGGTCCCAGAGGCGTATATGGGTGCGATCGTGATCGAGGATATGGTGGAGGGGGAGGTAGACCCCCCACTTGTTTTAGTTGCGAAGAAATTGGTCATGTATCAAGGTTTTGCACCAAGTCGCGTGTACTCTTCCCGTATTTCTATAGTCCTGAACATGTCATAGAAGATTGTCTTGACTTGGTGAATAAGTGGGAAGAAAAGAAAAAACATTGAAATAAGGTGCATACGGAGCTGCACATGAATAAGAAGAAGTATGAGGAAGTCAATGTCCAGGTGGTAGCTCAAGGATGAGCAAAGACAGGAAGGGATTTCGAGCAGGTTGAGAGCTCAGTTTAGAAGCTGGAGGGGAAGCTCATAAAGTCGGCACAACCCCCTCCTAAGTTCAATGTTTCCTAACAAAAGTAATTTATGCGTGACGTGCAAAGAACCATCGAAGAAGAAAGAATGGACGAATAGTTGTAGTGTGTGACACAAAGATCACTCAAGGAGGCTCTAATCCATAAATAAGTGTAATGAGTGACACAAAGGTCACTGGAGGAGGCTCGAATATGAGAAGAAGTGCAATGGGTAACACAATGGTCGCTAGAAGAGGCACGTGCCCGAGAGAAGTTGCAGCTCGCGACGCAATGATCATTAGAGAAACATCATATGTGCGAGGAGTTGCAACATGAAGAGGTTAATGGAAGAAGCACATAGGTAGGAAGAGTTATGACATGTTGAGCAAAGAGCAATTGAAGAAAATCGGTTGGAGGAGTTGAAGCATGCAACACATGAAGAAGCATTGCATGACTTAGGTTGTGAGATGGACATGGAGGATGAAGAAAGAAATTTTGTATGTTGTTGTTTGAGATTACTCAGTGATCCTGATGTTGTGAAGAAGTTGACGCAAATGTTACCCACTTGTATGGGGAAGGAGCTGACAAAGTAAGCTATATCAACTCCCCTACCAGAAAGGGAGGTGTACCAGGTCAACAAGCATAAACACACTGACAACTGAGCTTGGTGGCTATAACATGGATGGAGTCATGTTGGATCTAGGTTTAGACGTGAACATTTTTCCAAAGAAATCATGGGAGTTGATGGGGAAACCGAGTCTATTCTATTCACATATTTAGTTGTGGTTGGAAAATCAGTACAAGATCTATCCTATAGGTTGATTGGAGCAAGTTGAGGTGGATATAGAAGGGGTAAAGACAAAGGATGTCTTTGAGGTCAAAGAGATTATGATGACTCAGACCCATAACCTACATTACTTGGCATCAATTGGGCCTTCGATAATAATGCAATGCTAAGTTTGAAGAAGAGACATATGTCATTTAAGACAGACAACTTGTGTGTAGTCGCACCAATGGATCCGAATGGGGACAAATACAATCTGCCAATGGATGAGGATGCACAAAGTTCTATCATTCAAAACATTTATAGGATTATTGGGGTGCATGAAGGATTACATTAACCCCACCATAGCTGGAGAATTAAGTTTGAAAAGCATCAATTCGTATGACATTGATTCGAGCGATGTTATGGAAAGGTGGCATTAGAAGCTATATGAAGTGTCAAAAAGAAGGTGTGCGCATATCTATGCAGAGGTGCATGAGGAAGAGTTTGTCTCCGATCAATACAACGGTTCAAACCCGGTGGACACATTTATTACATGGATACAACACATTCTTGAACATCAAAAGGCTCGTGCCCTCGATACTGTGTGTTGACTCATAAAATCGCCAACTAAGCCACCAAGCTTGCAAATGGTTGCAAGGTACTTATATAAAAAATATATATTATATATTATAAATAAATACCTAACTATGGGTGGGACCCCTAGCAAAAGAAAGAAAATTGACAATCCCTTTGTTATAAGAGTTAATGATAGCACTTGATTTTACTACAATTATTGGAGGTATCTTGTTGCATATTGATTATTCGTTTGGGTTTCTCCAGTATATCGTGATTTAAAACATATAATCGTTTTCCATGTTATTAATTATAACAACATGATGGGAAAAAAATGTATGGTCATTTTATCATGGTTGTTGTTCCACACCATCAAGTTGATATAATATTGTGAATTTCTCATAGAACGTGCAAATTCAATTGCTAGTGATATGGTGTTTTTTTTACATTTGAAAAGTTGGTTGATATATCACAACGATCCAACATGAAGTGCTACTTAAACACCATAATATGACCTTACATGTTGTATGGTAGTCTCGGGCCCTCATATATATTATGCATTGATATATACAAAGGTGATATGGTGAAAAAATTTAAAGTGGGAATTTCTTTCAAACATGATGCATGTGGCATATTATATTATTTCATATGTCTTGTTGGTGTTGTTCGAACCTTTTCCTTAATCATTTAATTTGACAGAAATATACCATCACATCTTGGGATTGGCAATGGACATGGGTTAATTGTAAATGATGTTGAGTGAGTTGTTGTTCCAAAAGGCATTAAAACTTTGTTGACGGGGATGTAAAGCACGTGAACTGATGAATATGTGGCATGGTAAGTTGTATTGATATCCGTTGTGGTTGATTAATGGAAGTATGATCTGGAAAAGAGTTAGGTGATGTGAGGTCCCATGCATTGAATGCATGGGATGCATGCTTTTCGTCGAGGTTACCACCTTGAACATCGTGGAATTTTCACTTTGTTAGTTTTGGAACTAAGCTATGGAGAGATTGTTCTATTCAACCTCTGGTCGTGACTGTTTTGACAGTGGAACTCGACTTTTTCAAGAGAAAAACAATTTTTTAGTGAAGGTATGTTACTGTAGCTTATACCCATCAAATGCATGTCAATTTTTTGCAATGGTAATTTATAAGGAGCTTTGTTTGATTGTGAATAGGCATGTTGCTTTGCTTGTGAATATGTTTTGTCGTTTTGTTTCTTCCCTCCTAAAAATGAAATGCTCGGTTCACTTTACCGTTTGGTTCTCTAGTTTGTATCCATCAAAAAATTGTAAATCTCACTAGGTTTTTCAAACTTTCTTCAAATTTGTTCTCCCTCGATATATTTTTATGGGGAAAATTGAGGATTCAACCTTAATCTAATGATGACACAATCAAAGTGTTTTTCTTTTGTTTAAAAGAAAAAGGGGTCACTCCTCGACTTTTCCCTTTCATTGTGAGTTTCCATTAAACCCTCTTTCCATCTTGATATGTAATATTATGCTTCAGTCAAGCCTGTGTCGTATTGAAGTAATCTATGCTTGGAACCAAGGTTATGGGTTTTTCATATCTCTGTTGGATTGCACTCTTAGAAATGTTGTTTCAATTCATGATACAAAGGGAAATGTTCGGTCTGGTTTCAAGCCCAAGCATTTAAAAAACTATCTTATCGCTTTGCTTGGTTGATGACAAAGGATTAAGTCTATTTGTTGCTAAACCCTAGGGTTTCTCATCCCTGCAAGTTAAAGGATATGTTTTTGTCTTACAAGAAGAGTTTGCACATCTTAGATTTGGAAAATCTAATGCTCTTAAATACTACGATAAGTTTTAGTTATGATGAAAGATGAGTGTGATCAATTTCAATCCCTGGCATTTCAAGAAGATGGCCAATTTAATATGCATCAATTGTTTTCTTGGATGTGATGACTATTTTCTTGAAAGTAATGCATGATAAGATGGAAACTCAAAATAGTGAACATATCAAATACTTTCTTCGGCCTTATTCAGTTTTTGTTTACACAAAATATTGTTTGGGAATGTTTCATATCGGTTTTGAAAGATGAATATTTTCAAGCCATAATTGTTAAGAAATATAACACAACAATTTGATGATAGTTTTGGTTTAAAGAGCTCTATGGAACAATCTGCTTGAAATTGAAGGAAACATATTACTCGTGTTATCAATGATAAATAAATTTCAATCCTCGTAATGATTCCTTCATGTTGTCACTTTCCATGAGTTATTCCTTCATTCCCAAATTCATATATCATTTCAAATGCTCATTTATCTTCCCCCCTGTGTTATGAAACTAAATATTTTCCGATAAATTGGTATTTTTTTTTTTAAATAAAAAAGAGGGACCTTATATTAAATCACAAGTTTACTGCTTTGTGACGCTTGGCAGCCACCTGTTCCACCACAGGAGGGAAACCAGAACAGGTGGCTCCAAGCGGTTTTGAGTCTATCATACCTTACAAATTTTTTACAAAAAATGAGCAGAGAATTGCTTGTGTCTGCAGGAACCCTATTCTATCTATCTAGCCTAGGGCTAGCCTCGTTTAGAGCCACCATTACTGAGAGAATTACACAACCAAAAGGAGTGAAAACTATCTTAACACTATCTATTCTATGACTGAAATTGACAAAAAATTCGGATCTGGGGTGAGCCGCATCATGCCATGGGAGAACCTGGATGTCCATGAATGGTGTATGTCAAGATGAATATTTTCTTGCATGTTGGACAATGGGCTTGCACTAGAGCATCTGTGAATGCGTCGAGCAACATGTCCAGTCGTTGATTGATGACCCCCTAGCCATGCACCTATTTGTCCTGTCGCTGACGGATGTCGAAGAGGAGCTCAAGATGCTCCTCTGCCAGATGATAGGCAGAGTGTGAGCCCTCTTCTCCCTTCTCCATTCCATCATATTCTGTTGCAGCTAAATCCCTGCCTGCTTCTGCCAATTGCCAACTGGGAGGGATTTCCTCCTCCACAATACAACTCATGTCCCCGTAGTGAGGCTTGCCCGACTTGAGAACTGGGGGGGAGAGAAGGCTTGTGGCAGTGGGGAGGCACACCTCTAAGGGTGGCACTATCACATTCACTGAGCTTGGGCCAAGATGCAAGGTTGGAGGTGGCGCCTCCTCTTTCACAGTGGTGAGGCTGAGGTGCAAAGGTAGAGGAGGCGCATCTTCTTTCACAGTGCTATGGCTATAGTGCATAGGAGATAATGGAGAGTGCGTTAAGGAGGACGAGGTCTCCATTTTCGTCTTGCGCAGGGATGTCTGAGTACTCTGGGTGGTGTTGTGGGAACGGCTAAAGTGAGCAATAAGAGCATGTTGAGAGGCAGTGAGTCTGGTGGCCCGAGTGAGAGCGTTTATTTTTCTGGTGCCCCTCTTGGGCTTCCCACACTCTCAGGGCATGATGGGAGGAGCAGGGGGATGGAGGGGGTGAGAGGGGGCGGTGGGGGGACAATGGTGGCAGGTTGAGGCCAAGAGGACGCACATGGTGCTAGCAGTGATACAAGGAGGATCGCAAGGTCTGAAAAGCTCTGTGTGATTAGCACACCGGGTGAAAACCAAATGGAAATGCATGTCGGGGCTGCCTTTAACTCTGTGAGGAGATGGAGATGCCTCTCCCATCATCATTGATGGTCGACGGGACTTCTGCAAGTAGTTGGTACCAAAATCATGGCTGGATCGCTCATCCAAGAGCTCAGCCAGGCACACTAAATTAACTCTCTACATGGTGTAAGCCATGGGAAGTTATTGTTGTGGGGGTGACGGCCTGGGATAATAACTCCCTCGGCCAGTCCGATCCAGCTGTCCCCCTCCTCGTTCCAAGTGGCACCCCATCCGAGTTCCCGATACATTGGTATTGATATTGGAAACAAGAATATATTATGATGGGGATATGAATATAGTCATGATCATATTTTGAAAGAGTATGTTACAAGCTGGTTATATTTGACAAATTCAATTTTTATTTACTCATGCCAATTCCCTCCATATTTCCATTTTTCATAAGTTATTTCTAGCTCCCAATTCCATATTCATTTTTATTCAAAAAAAATTCCCTCTAATGCATGGTTGATTTTTAAAAATAAAGGATTGGTAGAGGTGGATATAAAATTGACAGGGCAATTATGAAAAGATTGTTGACGAATAATTTGACTTTATATGTGTTCGATGATAGATTATTTTTCGACATGTGCCATCACCTTTCCTTATCATTATCTCACTTTTCACACATTACAAATCCCATCATATTCCCAAAACACATTGTTCTTCCCATGTTCTTAATTAATAATTACTTATGAGTTGAAGAAGAGTTGATGGCTAGAATTGATAATCTTAATTGGTTTTCCCATGTATCTCTTTGATTGCTTGTATGTTGTTTGATTTCAACAGAGCTATTTCTAAGTTATTTTATGCAAATAATATTTAATGTTTATTGGTTATTATATGCATACTCTAACTCTGTTTTGCACTTATAGATGAGTTTCTTTAGTAGACAAAGTGGCGACAGAGGAAATAGAGGAAGAGGGAGAAGGCCTAATGATTTTTGGGGTAATAAAATACTTTTCTTTTCAATCCATTTCGATGTCGACTCTTAGGAGTTTAACCAGCTCCTACAAACCAGTTTCTTGAACTTAGCAGGACAAGGGGCTTTCCAACTCCGTCCTCCACCTAAAAAACCACCCCTTCATCCCCATCTAAGTATTTTTGGTATTCCTATATAGCCACATGTTTCATTACCTCCCAATATTCTAGCCAATGATGGTTGGAATGAGATTGTTAGCCCTCCTCAACATCAATCCCAAGGATGGCCCACAACTTCATTGCCATTACCTCCACCTACTCCAAAGCGATATTCACTCCATATTACATAAGAAGCTTCTCATGCCCATTTTGCTCAACCATTAAAGAAGCTTAAATCTCAAATCCAGGAGCCCGAGCCTAGCAAAGGCAAATGACCTACCCAATCTGTCAATTCTAATCAGTTAGTAACTTCTTCACATTCAGTCACCTCTCATGCTAAGCATCCAAAAAATAAAAGTAAACATATTTATTTTGTGGACATGCATCTGGAAGCATCAACATCAAGAGTTAATGCACCGATTATTGAAGGTTTGGAATTCATAAAGCCACGGGAAAGTAAACAAAGGCAAGTTGCCTCACATAAAAAAAATATGACTTATGATTTTTTAAGTATTATTGTGATGGTTTTATTGTTGAGTTCAGTGCTAGTTATTATTTTATGGACAGTGGTATGCTTTGGACAAGTTCATTATTCATCATTTTTGAATATTTTCACAGCAATATTGTTTTTGAGGCAGCTGATGGTATATTTATTTTGACATATTTATGACAGCTCAGACTTAAACAGAAATATGATATATTTATTTTTGATAAATATGTTTATTATTTGGGAGTCACAAGGATGCTTATACGTATGAGTTGATTGGGATATGTGCTATGTTTATAATTAAATGGATGTTGGATGACTTTAATTTATGTTTATTTTTAAAGGAGAAACAAGGGGGATATGTTAAAAGTTCAAAAGGTCATTGGGGGATCCCCACTTATTAGTTAGTATTTATTTTATCATTATCACTAAATATTATTATAATTCAATTATGAGTTGTCCCCATTAACTAAAATTAGTTAATGACTTACTTAAAATTAGTTGAACTTCTCAAACTACTTTTGAGAGAATAAAAGAGAACTCAAGGGACAAGCAAAAGGGGAGTGATAGAGAGAACAACTCACAACTCTTATAAGCTTTGCTCTTGCTTCTTAAGTGACATTACTTTATTGTTTCATTCATCTCTGAAATAGACAAGTGCTAAGAACTTCTTGTTGATAGCAGGATACTACTGAAGGTGGAAATAAGGAGAACCAAGAAGTATTGATTTTTTGATATACTTCACAAGGTTGATCACCTGCGTCTGATAGTCTGTGGGTTCTTATTAGATTTTTGGATTAGTTTTTAGTATTGATTAAGGATTTTGTGCAGAGTCAAGACAATGACATTTGTGGCTTGTCATTTCAACTTTGTTTCAATCTTGGAAACACTTAATTATACAAGTAATCTTTGTATGATGTAATATATACCATATTTGACTACTAAGTCTCATTTTGGTCCTTACCTTTTGGGTATGAAAAATGTTGTTGGTTGTATTTCATATTTGAATAAATAAAATCTTTGGATGTTTTTGAAGTCTCATTTGAGTTTCCGTGTAATCTTATATCAGATTTTTATTTCTAAAGCGGTTCAAAAACTTTAAAAATATTTTTTGTTATAAATTCTTATTTTTTTTGACATACTACAATTATAAAAGATAACATTAATTCCAATGACGTGTTTCTTGAGAATTGATTGATTTTTTTTGTAAAAGGGGCTATAAACACAGGGTGATAATCCCGACTATTTTTCTCTAGCCAAGCAAAATTTGAAAATGTTGGTATTAGGTTAATGTCATTCCTTCTCATCAACACTATGCTCATAGAAATTCCCGCGAGATGGTGGGCTGCGCATTGAGAACCTTATCATAAATGGGCAGTTGTCAAAGCATCCATGCGGGAAAGGTTCAGACCCGATATGGATATTCATCACTACATCTATTCTTGTGAATGGTGGTGGATAGCAACGCACCGACATCGGACATGCCATAGATACTTAGAGGCCCACGCAGGCTACTCAAAAAGAAGACTGTTCTCCCAAAACCTGGGGTTTCCACGACACACGTAAAGGAGTTGCGTGCACAAGAAATGGATTTCGCTACAAAGTATGTGACAGAAGTAGGAACATTGGCTCGTCCGATCACAACTAACCCCATTGAGAAAATAGATGAATCCTGTAAGAATAACATAATCAAGGATAGTTAGTGGACGAAACAGGTAGGATGTGTTTGTCCCTGTCGCAATTAAGGTTCTACGGCCCCAATCTTCTCACGAAGTAAGACAATGATGTGTTTGTTATACGATGCTTGTGGGAAAGACCATTAATAGGGCCATCAACAGTAAATGGTACGATCCCCACCCCCCCTATGGATATTTCTCCCTTTTGGCGGTAAAATCGGTCATCATCCGTCATTAATGCAAAATGATTGATACGTTTCATGTATCACGAACACTAATGGAGACTTCTCACACAACTTTTTATCATTTATATATTGATGGCACTATCAGGATAACATGAATCTGAATGACCCGGAGAAAACCAACGGTTATCCTACGACACTCTGAGTTCTTAACGATCCCCAACACACCTTCCAAGATGTTTCATCGTACCCACTTGGTAACTTTCCATTTTTCAACTCAATACTGGCCAACTCAGTGTCGATCTTCCTAGGTTTATAATAAAGTGTCCACGATCTTAGTAGGAAGGGCACAATAGCAGTAAATGCGAGCAAAAGTATTAGCCTCTTTAACCCAACGGTAGCCCTCCACAGAACCTAGTCAAAATAATTCCCATGGGTTTGTCAAGTAGACCACATGGCTGGAATAGATCCAGGATTGTCGAATATCGATAGACAATAGAGTCGACATTGCCTCTGCATGTGAGTTTCATAGGTTCCTGGATGGGGCAGGTGTAGGATGTCCAATTCACTAATTATGTTGTCTCCAACCCTGGGAAGTTCCCCACCCTAGCCTTCCAAAATCATGCACGCACCATTTATAGTGCAGACAGTAAGCCATTAGTGTTCACCCAAGAGTCGACCCAACCCCTTAAACAATTCAACATTCTCCCTTTAATTGAATACCCTCATTTTTCGCATAGCGGGACAGACACCTTATGCATCCACCTTTTACTCACCCACCTACACTGTGGGTACTTGTGGTTGGGGGGGGGAATACCTAGTCAATCAAGTAGCAATCTGACACATTACAGGCCTACCCATGCATGGCGAAGAGTCAGAAAAAGACTTAGTCCTTAAAGACGCTGCAAAACACTAAATATACGACACATACAGTACACACCATGGTAGGCGTGGGGTACTCATTTCAGAGATGAACGCCTAACCAACTCGATTTGCTATGTAGTTAATAGCCTGCAAAATCTTGTGCAATTGTACAAAGGAGGAGTGTCGATTTGGGGTAGTAAATGTAGTTGAATGACGTGTAGCTAGTGTTCAGATGGCCTAGGATCAATATGTAATAATCGAATTCATTAATGATTGCTTCGACACCCAAAACTCTAGGAAAGAGTTTCATTATAGTTGTATTCTACTTCTTCTTGCTATGGTGCTTTGACATCCCCCCTTGGGGTTTTAAATGACCTGTTGGAAGTAGGCATGCCTTCAAAGCTCCCCGATTCCTGCGACTACATGAGAGAAAGGATCCTCGCACTCAAGAGTCCTACAATGATATTTTTCAAATCTAGTATCAACAAATAATCCCTACAACTACTTCACAAGTGCACATTCTGCACACCATCATGGACATGTATGATGGCTACCTTTTATTTGAATGTATTTTCCATGATTTGTTCATCTATCCCATAGATGATTAGGGCACTACGATGGCACTACTACCATTCTATATCATGAAAGAGGACATCTGTCAAGACATTGTCGAATGGCCCACCCATCTACAACCACTTCCTGTTAAGGAAATTGACACTCTAGAAATGCGCACTAAGTGCAATCAGGACCAAAAAAAGGCTGAAACGACATGTCAACAGGTGTAGCATGTGGTCTCCCATGGAAGGGGATCCAAAGATGATACGACTATCAAGCGCTCTTTGGACCCACGTCCTATGCAACAAACACAGTCCACCCCGGTTGAGGCAAAGCGACAATGAACCGACCCAACTGTCTGCAGTACCATTCCCTCAGCACAACAAGGTTTTGTTCAGATAGTGTCGGGTGTCACCACATTAATAGATGCACTAAAATGGCAATTATTGCTACAACAACAAATACATTAGAAGGTTATGCGCAACGTCGACCATCTATGTCGACAACTCGGGGGCACAACATTAGTACCAGACACTACTCTGTGGCTGCCAGCTCCTGGGATTAGTTCAAGTGCCTCCTCTCGAGTCTTTAGAGTGGATCCCCAAAAATTACTTACAGTAGATACCAACCGTGGTGGTATCCCATTGACACCAATTCCAACTCCCATGATATAAGATTGTGTTGCCACCCTACTTTATGAGTTGGGTGAGTGACACCAAACAATGGGTCGTGCTCATGCTCAATTACAACTCCAGCACCAAGTGGACATTGTTGTGCATACTCAGACACGCAAGCATTATAAAAAGGCTATTCGAGATCACTGAACATTACAAACAAAGTATGACGTAGAGGTTGCGGCTCACGCAACCTCCCAGGCCCAATACACTGAGATAAGCTATGTGTTCATTGACCTCCTCGGGGCAGTGGACAACCTATATGCGCAGATTCCCGCTACTTCTACACAAAGGCACGACATTCCTCTAGGATTTAAACTCTCGACTGTAAAATCTTGCCTTCAAAATCTAGATTCACAACTCATTACCCTTCATCTACCAATCCACCAAACAAATGCAGCCGCAACTCAATTCCAACAAATGATTAAGTCGACCCAAGCAACTCTCCATGATGGCCAACGTAGGGTGGAAGCATTCTCCCGCATGGTCGATTGTGGCTTCACCTTATGGACCCATCTCCAAACTCTACAAGAAGAATCTACAATCAAAGATCGAGTTCATACGACCGAGGTTGAAGTCGCACAACAAAAGGGATATCTGGCTTCTTCACCTCTCGGAGAGCACGTCGCTACGATGCTAACAATTGCAACAAAAACAAAGAAGATCACAACTTCTTGGGATGAGCAACAGAGTATATCAAATATGATCACTTGTGTGGTCTATAAGGCCTTGATCTTGTTTATGCAGCTCTTAGACGCACAGGTTGTTGTCGACCCTCTCATTGAGAAAATCAACTCAATGAACTTGACAATTTCTCAGGTCACATCAGTGGAAGCCGAGGAAACTATTCAACTTATGCAATATCGCCATGAATACCTTAACGAGCCTGAGCGCCAATTTAAGGAGTTTGTGTAGGAACTCTAAGCATTGTCCCATCCATTGCAATGATAATTGCATAAGGCAATTGGCTCGAGGATGAGCCAAGTAATAGTGGCGGGGGCCTGTTGGCACCCAAAGTCTTGGGTTAATATCGGGCGTGTACACAAACGAAGTTGTGCGTGCCCATTCTAGTTTCGTGTGAGCCTAAGATAATGCGTGAAGAATGACAAGAAGTGTGCATGAGACCAAGTTTTGATATTGTGTGCCAAGTTTGAGATCTACCAAGTGCGTCAGCCCAAGTTTTGTCAGTTGCGTCAAAAATCAAGAAGATGCAAGCAATAATCAAGAAATTAATCATAGGGAAACTCTTTGAATGATTACTGTTAGCAGCACAAGGAAATGTGGAACAACCAGAGGATGAGCTGGCCAGACAGTTAGGATTGCCTCGATTCTAGAAGGCTACATGGACTGCAGGCAGGGGATAGAAGCATGCGAGGTAGTTTGTTAGTAGAGCAAGTGGAGTAGAACTGATAGAGACAGAGGTCTCGAGTAGAGAGAGTTATAAAAGGAAGCAACAACATCAGAAATGGAGTTACACACACCTGCTTAGAGGAGTCATTAAGTTATTGTTTGTTGTGTGTCGAGCTCACTCCGAGCCTTTGTAGTAGTGTAATGTTGTAATGCTTTTGAATAGAATTATGAGTCCATCATACGTCTGAGGTCTAAAAGGATGTGCATGACGCAGTATGTTGTAATTATGAGGAATTGTCTAAAGAGGACACGAGACTATGTTGTTGTTGAATATAGTTTGCTTAATGTATGCTTGTGTTCAATGGAATGGTAGGAGTAATAAAGCCGCAACAAGTTTGATCTATCGTGTGTCACTCATGTGTTATTTGGATATGTGTGTATTGTTTTACATATTGATAATAGTAAGTTGTTGTATGGAATGTATGAACGTTATCCTGGATGGCTCCCTATGTATTTAGTCCTTCATCCTTGTCACAAGACCAGATGGTCTCTATGATCCTCATTACGTCTCGGGTGAGACCTTCTTCGACCTTGGCTAAAGATTCATATGTCGATATTATTGCGATAAATCGCTAATAATATCGTGTATGACCCAAATGTCGTGCACAATCATGGACTAGAGTGGGGGCCAACATATCCAAGATGGTGGTGATCTTAGCTCGATCTACCAACAATCCATCATTGCATACGATGTGACCCAACAATGTGCCAAAGGGTGTACAAAAGATGCACTTCTTTAAATTTAATTGTAACGGCCCCTCCGTTACGACAACAAACAATGCACAATAGGTAAAAAAAAATATTTGTATTTTTTTGCATTAGGATAAGAGAATTGTCACAACATAATTGATAGCATTGCAAGTGACACATTGTCATAACTAATAACGACACCATCACTGCATCAACATAATTAATAGCGACACATCATAACAATTAATAACATCACATAATCAATGCATTAGCACAAAAATATCAGCACTATATACACATCTTCATAATAAATAACGATGCATAATCAACATGTTAACATAATCAAATAGTGGCGTGATTCAACGCATCATGATCAACTGAGGCAAAT
The DNA here is from genome assembly GCA_009831015.1 of Picea engelmannii. Lineage (NCBI taxonomy): Eukaryota > Viridiplantae > Streptophyta > Pinopsida > Pinales > Pinaceae > Picea > Picea engelmannii. The sequence goes on along the minus strand of ML818907.1, from coordinate 60,695 downwards.
TACCGATAACTGATCAACCATGTCACTGAACATTTAAAGAACTACCCAGCCAACCTGCCCTGCAAGGTTAGGACCTCCGAGACACATAAGCAACACTCAAGTCCAGGATTCATCCGATTGATTTTGACCATTTAAGGTCTTATGACTGGCCACTGTTATGAGGAACACGGAGGTGTCTAAGTCCCATAACCAATCACATATCATCGTTACTCTAATGGCGCAAGAAAATCTAAATACTAAATCAATCATAGGTCCACATTATTCTAAGGCGCAAGAGTAATCAACATTATTTTCAATGGTGCAAGAGAATATAAATACTTAATCAATCATATGTCAACATTATCCTAATGGCGCAAGAGTATTCAACTTTATTTTAAACAACGCAAGAGAATATAATTACTTAATCAATCATATTTCAACATTATTCTAAAGGCGCGAGTGTAATCAACTTTATTTTAAATGGCGCAAGAGATTATAAATGCTTAATCAATCATATGTCAACACTATTCTAAAGGTGCAAGAGTAATCAACTTTATTTTATATGGTACAAGAGATTATAAATGCTTAATCAATCATATATCCACATTATTCTAGTGGCGCAAGAGTAATCAACTTTATTTAGAATGGCGTAAGAGAATACAATTACTTAATCAATCATAAGTCAACATTAATCATGGCGCAACACGGTATTCTAATACATTAGAGATCATTATTTTAACATGACCACAATTCATTGGGTGGTTGTAAGGGAGGTCAACTCATGTTGAGGAAATGTCCCGCCCATAAGGGAAGTTTGGGGCGACGGAACAACAAGTAGTCCCTTGTCATTTTAAGTAGCTTTGTGTCAAATTTCTATGCTAAGACATCCAACTTGAAGGAGGGATTTTACATACATCCATCTAAAGTTTAGCAGTAGGTATGACATGAATGAACATGGACTTGGTTGACTTGGTTTCACTTATCAAATCATTGTGACTTTTCTAAGAGGATCTTTCAAATTTGGCAGAGACATAAAACATGCAAAACTAAATTTGACAAGAAAAGTGTAAGGCCTAGTTTACTACATGTCAAGTTAGGGTGTAAATCACAAGCCAAGAGATTCAAGCATGCAAAGGGAGACCTTTATTCCTTCAAGGATTTTCTCAAAACAAGGTGTACTAAGTGGGAGGGGGAGGTTTTCAAAATCGTATTGTCCACAAATGAAACAAAACTTTTATCGAACAAAGATATAATATATCAATTGTGAGGGGATTTCTCAACACAGGTTAAGGTTTTTAATTTTCTATTGACATTAAGCGCACTTCACCCCTGACAACATAACAATCTTTTCATTGAGATGTAACCACCACCCGGGAATTGAACATGAACTGTAGTAACCATGATCGAACTTATTGATAACATACAGAGTTGAAGAATGTATCATGAAATCTGGAACAATAGAGAGTCAACACTTTTATCCCAAGGTCAATCGCACACTCTGCACAGAGAAGCCAATACCATTAAAGGACAAAACAAGTTTATATACTATTTTTGAAGCTCCAGGAGCAGGTAATGAGGACACTGACAAAGATGGGCACGCAAGTTGAACAAAGGATGGTGCAGATAACACCCATCTCAGGGTGCAGAGTGCCAAGCCCCAGGCGAGGAGGGACGTATCCAATCGTGGCAAGAAGAAATATCTGGAAGGTTTTAATTTGCTGGAAGAGAATGTTCACTCCAAAATAGTAGGTGCACTAAGCCGTCGCTTTTTTTCCAAGGAAGAGCAAAAGGCACTCTGAGCCAAACGACATCTGCAAGGAAGAGCAGGGATGGCACTCTAAGTAATTCACGACTGTCAGATAAGGAGTAAGGAATGGCGCTCTACTCAACTCAGATTGGCCAAGGGACTGAGCGAGAGAGAGCGCAAAAATGGGTTTACACAGTTAGACACACCGACAATGACAACAAATAAAAGCAACAACCTATCCTCCATTCCAACTAAAACAAATAAATGCATTATCCAATCTTAAGAACCCATAGATTAATCTCAATAAATCTGAATCTTGATTATGATCTAATTTTGTAAGAAGAGAGCCTTAAAAGAGCATGCAGCCCTGACATTACATCAACAGTACACCATCAAGGTAAAAATTACCAAGCACTAATTGTTTGCTTGTACAGAGCCACCAGGTATATTGGGATGAAGGACCCAACGACTAGCTACAAATTGAACAAATCCATGTGGAGTAGCCAGAGATCCTTCCGCGAAAGAACTAGTTCTAGGGCGATTGCAATCATGAAGAAATCCCATGAATTGATTGGAAACAATGGCAAGGGAAATCCTTCGCTTCGGTCATTGCACGCCTGGTATCTCTGAGATTAAACTTACATTTAAACCCAATTGGGGAGAAGGCAAAAACGCGAGAACTGATTTACATCAATAAATTGAGGATAAAAAATTTAAACTCAGCGCCTCAACGCTAGTGATCCTTATCTAGCATGGATACAGTAATCCTCACGAGAGTCCTCACGAGAGATGGAGGAAGGGAAAAAAGTACGAAGGTAAGATTCAGGTTAATCCGAGCGTAGAGTATAGATTTTTTTCTAAGTCACAAAAAGAGGCTGTGATTCGTTTGAGGTGAAAGCATGACGTTGCAATCAAAATTCTAACAAGTGAACAAGGTAGCACCCAAGGTTTTGTTCCATAAATAAAACATATCGACTGACAACAATCAAGCGATATCCAGTGGATTGGTAAGAGGATAACAATGAGCAAGGAATTTCCAATACAAGGAGTTTAGTTTTCTTTTCTTTAAATAAAAAGGAAGGGTAGCAATGCTAATTTCACCTTCTATATCATACTAAGCCATCTCTAAAACTTACAATAACTTACAATTTATATCAGAAATTACAATAGAGTTGCGGAAAAATTCTAAAACTACATCTATAATTTAATCTATCACAATTTTAATCTTAATAAAAATGTTGTGACCAACGACGAAATTTGATGATGCCCTTCAGCAATGGCGTCCCTTTGACCTCTCGCTCACTAACTGTCAAGACTTCACCGATACCTCCCAGCCAACACTAGGGGTACTCTTCTTCCCCCTTAGCCCCCCGAGATGCAAAGGAGCCACACACACACAACCATAAATCCTCTAGCTCCCAGCTTGCCTCGCAAGGTAGAGCCACCACTCTCTCTCAAGATGGGTATCCCAACTCTCACAAGTAAAACCAGTCAAAATTCATGCAGCATAACTTTACCCATAACCATTGATGATCCATTTTCCCTCCTCCCCATTTGTTTTATAGGAGTTTCCTTAATGACACCTTGCCACTTGCACATTTACTTCACTTTTTAAATAATTAATTAAGAATTACTTCCGCCATACACTTGTCACCCTTTCCCTTAGTTGCACAAGTAAATCCACAATTTATTTTAATAAAAATCAATCTCCCTCACATATCCTAAAAGTGCTCCTAAAATCACTCCTAGTTGTCTCTTTATTCCCCTTATTTTCAATTAATAATCGATGCCTTACTAAATCTGAGTTGAGTTAAAATATGATTCTCTTTTAGTTAGACTAGTGTTAACTAGACTCTAGATTCCTTTTTATACATACACATTCTCTCCTCTATGTTTCTTTCTTATTTAACTCCCCTTTTTATAATTTCTTACACCTATGTGCCTTAAATCAAATCATTAGGATTATTTCAATTTACTTAACTCTTAAAATTATTTACCTTATTCCCCTTTTTCTTTAGTTATCAATTTCAGTTTAGACTCTTTACAAAACTTATACTTAGGCTTAATTAAATTTTATTTGCAAGGGCTTAACTCTTATAGGGATTTATAATTAATAATTCCAATCCTTAATTAATTAATTAATTAATGGATCCGATAGTGCTCAAGATTTTACAAGGTTAACTATTCGCTCAGGTTTTTCTAGGCCACCTAGATTCATTGACTCAAATTTTATTTATGTGACAGGCCCTTCAAGACGCACTCCGTGCTCCAAGGGTCCCACTCGCCTTTGACTAGTTTTGGTAGTTGTCCAACCCCTGGAGTTAGCACTCTATTCGAGCAACCTTGTGAGAGACTAAGGGCTTCTAAGGAATAAGGACCCTGCCTTATTGCGCGCCCTTTATAATCTTCGTGAGCGACTATCTCAGTCTGCCCTCACGACATCGTGGACCTATCGAACTAGGTAATCATTAACCTACAATTCGAGCCACAATGAGAGTGATAGTAGGCTGTGACAGGGACACTTCCACACCTCTCCCTCAATATTTGGTCTATGTGCATGGCCCCTTTACTCCTTATGTGAGTCACATTAGCAAGCATTCATCAGCCTGCATTCATTAAAAAAACACTGTCAACGATCCATATAAAACCTCATAACAAAATCGATCATATGTCACATATGCATAAATGAAATACTCAAACCAATACAATCCACTCCATGACTCGATCTGGAGTCCAAGGAGGTCCATTGATGCCATCGACATCCACACTCTGTCAATGTCCTGGACACTCAGGGAAAACTCATCAATAGCATATGTCAATATGCAGATAACAAATAACATAAAAATCATGATCCATCAACATCATCATAAGAATCCATAAGCGAAACAATAATGTACCATAACCGGATCACTTGCATGCAAGTGTCCTCAAAGAATAAGTCAATAACATGTGATCGCAAGAGCAGGATGTTGTATTAATGAAATTTGGAGCTGGTGGCATCGATCCAACATCAACCAAATGTCTTGCATGTGTTCCTTCAACTAATTGAAAACTGTCCAATCGTCCAAATAAAATTCAAGAAACTTGTGGATGAATTCCTTGAAGCCTGCGACCACTATCTGTGAAAATACTGCAAAGGCATTCTTTAAGCCAAAAGGCATCACAGTGTACGCAAACGACCCCCATTTCATCACAAAGGTTGTTTTGGCTCGATCTTCCTCTGCGATTCAAACATGATGATACCCTAAAAAGTTGTCTGTAAAAGAGTAGGCTTCCCGACCTCCAAAATTTTCTAACACCTCACCTGTGAAAGGGGTAGGAAAAGGGTCGCGGACATAGTCTATGTTGAGACTTCTTAGATCTACACAGATCTTAATATCACTGGTCTTCTTAGGTTTCACAACCACAGGACTAATCCAATCAGACTCCTCCACGGGAGCAATGATTCCAGCATCAAACATTTGATCCAGTTCTTTGCACACATTTTCCTTATATTTGAGATTTAATCGATAAGGTCTTCTCTTGACTAGTTTGGCATCTAGTTTAAGATGAATTTCATAGCCCCCAATGATACTACAATTCCCTTAATTTTTTAAAATCTCTAGGGAAACAAGTCCTCGTATTCCTCGAGTAAGTCGACAACTTGAGTGATCATCTCCTTATCCCAATAGTCTCCAATCATGGCCATTTTGGGTGCTTCCTCAATGAAAATATTATGCTTATTGGTTTTAATCTCACCATTATAGTTTGGTGCAACCATATTCGTCACCTTACCTTTTAGTGCATGCTCTCCTTTAGATTCATTTATCCGTATTTCCCACGGGTCCTCATTATGAATGTTGTCAACATCGACCTTCCAACAATGGATCGCCTCTTTCATTTTTGCTATTGGCTGGTGATATGAGCATACTACCCTAGGTGTCGCTTCCTTTGGGTATCAATGAAATATAATTTTTTTAATCCAGAGGACGGCCTCTCTTTGAGCTAGATTCTGATATGAAGTGGAATGTTGAGAAAAATTGTAAACTACACAGGTAGAATCCATTGTTTGCCTTCTGAGTTCCTCCTGGATATACCAACTCCTTGGAATCGTATCCATAGTATGGATGAATCAGTGGACCCATTAGGTTTAGGGAATATTCTTGGAGTTCCAACACTGTTTGCAAAATTCAATGTGTTCCTAGGGATCCCCAATGCCCTTTTACCAATTTGCAAGTTTGAAATCCAAGATTGGTTGGGACCTGACTTTTATCAGCTTGGCCACCTATGCCCAGTCCTGAAGATTCGCACGATGTGTCTCCCACCATTGTGGAAGTGTCCCCTAAAGCACAACATCCATGGCTTGAATCCTCTGTTCTACTAGGAAAACCTTCTCCATCGATACTAAGAATGCCTCTACAAACCCTATTCCATCAAATCATAGGGAATCACATAACTCTAATATGATCCAATGCACTGCCCTAATTATCTTTGCACCTTTGCGAGTAGAGACTTCATACAACTTGTTCTACAATCTTTCCATAGCATCTTCAGAGTCATTTTCATAAGAATTGACGCTTTGCCAACTTAACTCTCCATATGTGATAAGATTGATATAATCCTCCCTAAACCCAATGACCTTATAAATGTTTTCGATTATTGAGCTCTATGCATCCTCATCCACTGGCTCATTGTACCAGTCTCCTTCATTTAGATCTAGGGGTATGATCACGCACAGGGTGTCTGTCTCAAATGACATCTGCATCTTCTTCATATTCAACACCGCATTGTTATCAAAGCCCTAATCAATGCCCAACAATGCAAGGTGTTATCCCCACTTTTTAGGGATGACTAGGAGATCATGTCTCAAGGCCCACAGGTCCTAGACATGGAGTACCGAGAGCAGGATTGACCTGAGCATGGCCCTTGAGGGCCCATCCTTTTCCTCTTCCATCAACTTTATCTTGTCAGCAGCAGCATCATCCATCACCATCGGCTTGGTCTTGTATCAGAAAAGGTTCTTGCTCGATGAGGTAATTGGTTGAGGTATCATGGTATGTGTCACGTTTGATCATTAAAACCTTTAAATATATGCATCTGCTTCCTTTTATCTCTAGCAACTGCTTGGATCTTACATTTGCCCACTTGACCATGCTTGGGGGAATTAACAGGGTGCCCTAGCAAGCCTGTTCCCATAGGTTTTGGTTTTCCACTGGGGAATTTCTGAAAAGCCGTCATCTACTCCCATCATAGCACCATTGTTTCATCTTATTTACTACTCATTTATCCCATTCCCCTTGTCCAGGCATTGGGTTGACCTATTTGCAAGGTTGCATCTTATCTCGTGGGAAGAAGGGGCTAAAGGCCCAGAAGGTAAAAGCAGTTGGTAAAAGACAAAAGCCTAGAAATAAAACCTCGAGATGCTTCACCCAGGGATCCCCGAGAATGCAGTAAAAAGCCTCTCAGGAAGAAACAAGAGGGACCTACAAAATAACAAAACAAGACCTAGTCATAGGATAGGGGGTCTCATCACGAGCAAGCCTATTAGGTCCATGGGTACCTAACAGTATGACATTGCCACCATCTGGATACCACGCCAGGGCAGTGACCTTTGGTTGCATGGCCAAGGGAAAGGGGGTCACATCACGAGCTAGCCTTCTCATCCATGTGCAAGTACTTGTGGGTAACACTGTCAGCTCTGGTCACCATGCCAAGGCAGTGTACTCTGCTTAGCCCTTGAATAAAAAATAAAAAGAAGAAGAAAAAGCAAATAAAAGAATAAAGTCAAGAACGGGATTGGAAAAAATGCATCCATGACAGGTACAGCTCGCCTTCTACAAAGGCACCCACAGATAACATTATGCATCCTTTGCCCACGCTGCACCCACATGTCTGGACATCCCCTAGCCACATCACCTCACTTACATGGCTTGGATGAAATCTTCCTGGAAACTTTCATTTTCTTGTGGACACTAGCCCAATAGGACGTTTTGTCTTTTTCTCCAATCTTGTATTGCAGGT
>ML818907.1:20594-52919 GCA_009831015.1 Picea engelmannii | reverse complement strand
GGGCGTAGCTTTTGATGTGCAGGACCATGCCCGACGGACAGGTACCATTTGGACTGGTACACATGGGGAGATGACCAGTTCGGACCTCCATGGGGCTGAAGAGCCCACCAGATGGATGTTGAGACCCCATCAGGGGGTAGAGATAGGATGGAGATGGATCAGGGCTTTTGCACCGAACAGGAAGAGGACGTTCCACCAGAGACACTCCGACAATACTAGACCTGGGAGGAATGACCCCTTTTCAGTGGAACACCAGCCTTGGAAGGCTTGGGACGTCTCCATCTTCACCATGACATCATCCAGCTACATGGATGTTTTTGGAGGCAGACTGGGCAGAAACGACACGTGTGGCATGTTGGAGAGGCCCCTGGGGGGCTAACATTTTGCTCCCGATGCCCCATTTGCCCTAGAAGGGGCTAACGCCTCCCTTGAAGGGGATTTTACTCTCTTTGTAATTCAATTAGGGTTTTAATTTGACAATTTAATGTAAAAACAATATGATTTTGACATTATGGCCTTATCGACCTTTTTATGACCTAAAAAGTAAAATTAGGTCCTTGATACACTATATATTGAGGGTTTTGACTCTCATTTTATCATCATCTTTCACTCACCACTTGGTGAGGTCTGAAATTTGTGCCCCATTTGGGTTATTAGCTGATTTGAGGAAGGCACACTTGTTGAAAGAAGAGATTTTTGGCATTCTATGGTGTTTTTCTTGAAGGAAGGTGTTACAACTAAGGTTTGCATGATTATTTTCTTGATGATTTGTAAGTATTTTTCTGCAAAACTTCTTGATTGAATGGTTGTAGTTTAATTTCTTGCATCTATGTATAAATATTGCTGAATCGAAACCCTAGGGGACAAACACACAAGTAGGTTGTTGTCTCATGTCCCCTGATAGAAAAACTTTTAGCCATTGAAGAAGAAGAAGAGAGCCTAGCCATTGCTACACTCCTTTTTCTTCTTCCCTTAAGCTAGCCGTACGTTTTGACTTCAAAAGGAAGAGGGCGTCCCAGGCCTAGGTTATCTACACCTAGCATCGTTTTCTTTTAGGGTTTGATGAAAGAGCCTTGCCTTAGCAACACTCTCCCTCTTTAAACCCTCTTGTCTTGACGTTGCTTTTCATTTGAGCTAGTTGTTTGCCGGGAAGGAGGAGAGAGCACAAGGCCTTGCTTTAGCAACACCGGAGTGAGCCTCTCTCCCCTAGGGTTGTGATTTTGGAGCCCTGCTTTAGCAACACCAGAGTGAGCCTCTCTCCCCTAGGGTTGTGATTTTGGAGCCCTGCTTTAGCAGCACTTCAAAACTTATCCCTCTAGTCCTTTAAAATCTCCTCTCCTTCAACTTTTGTGTTCTTCACCTATGACTCCATTAACCCTAAGGCACTGATCTAAGACCTCTAGTGTTGAAGTAGAATTGGATCCAAACACTCTCAAAATCTTTTGAATTGAAACCCTAACTACACTAACCCTGACCTACTAACCCTAAGTTGCTGATGTCACCCTTGGTTATTTCATCTTGGTGCAGCAAAATTTAACTTTATAAGCAATTGAATGGTAATTAAGGGCATTTGTTAGACCAAGTGTTGATTGATTACATTGGATGCCATATCATTCTTGTATCTATTGACAAGTGATGTATTTACCATTACCATTTTGCGAACATTGACTTCGTCAATATTTACTTTTAAACTGCTTATATTGAATATCAGATAGTCGTTGATTGCATGTATCAGTTTCCTTGTTGTATTGTCTCAAGCAGGTGCTTTTCCTTTTCTTTGGTTATACTCTATTATTGGTTGTTTAGCCGAGACTATCTAATTGGCGGTAATCTGTGAGGGGGGAATCTATCTTTGTACTATTAGCCTTTGCCCTTTCAAAACCCCAGGTTACCAAAGACGTCTCCCCTGGGCCTAGCCTCCCTAAGAAGAAAGAACCTCCCCATTGTGGTGACATTGGGTGGGGAAGGTTCCTGTTTCGCCAGTTTGACCTACTACTCCTTAGCCTTTCTTGTGTCTACAAATTGTACGATAACATTTTGGCATCGTTGTCGGGGAACACTGGGTCAATTCTCCTCAAAACGACAAACCTTTTCGGTAAGCCTTGCCTCAGAGCCTTATCTTACAAGCTTACCTGGCGACTACAGTAGGGTGTTTTCCCTTATCCTTTGATAGTTTCAGGCAAATTATCTGGCGACTCCACTAATATTTCTCAGGGTTCCACGTTACTTTCTGTGATATTTCCAAGTTATGGGATCATGGCACACTGGGAAAAAATGTATCTAAGTATTAATTTCAGAAGTTTTCAAGGATACCTAAATCACTTTGATACAAAATGGATAAACAACTCTCTAACGTTTTTGGGCCTCCCAACTCCTCACATCGTAAATTTTTTGGAGTATTTGAGCGAGATAAAGTTGGGAGGAGAGGATGCTCTTATAAAATTGTTCTTACTCACTTTGCCATCCTACTTACAAGATCATTTTAAGAGTTGTTTCAAGGACAGGGGTATATCATCTTTCATACACCTCATCAATAGGTTTATAGACCTTACTAAGCCACATTTCCAAACGTATGAAGATGTCCTTCAAAACCTCATGGTAGCCTTAGACCACAAAGGATTCACCATTGAGATTGTAGAAGATCTCAGGAAAGCATATCATGATCAATACCAAGAATCCTCTGATATAAAAGACAAGGTTTATGAAGACCATTATCAACCCCTTGAAGAGGAGCAAGACCTCTCCCATAATCCAATAGAATGCAACAAAGATATAACTAGAGACGTGAATTATGAGGATGAAGCTCTAGTAACCTCTCCTCAGTCTGATGAAGCTCTCCAAGATCCTATCCCTCCTGCGTGAGATGAGGAGAATGAGGTAAGTCATTTTCCTTTCCAGTTTTTTGATGATACCTTATTCTATGACTCAGAGAGTGAAGAAGAAATGGAACCCTTGGACAAGCTAGATCCCCTATATCTCAAGACTGAAGATGTAGAGGCAGATCTTCCACTTGATGAAGCTATCCAAATACTTGAAGCTCTTGCACAGGAAGGATTAAGCAAGGTAAATTTTTTCCCCTTCCAAGTTTTCAATGATTCTTTACCTTATGACACAGAGAGTAGAGAAGTATTAGATGTTTTGACTCCTCCATGTTATGATATTGATACTGACATAGCTGATTTTGACGAGTTCATACATGTTGGGAGACGTAGGTGGGATGCAGTTAGTTCTGATATGGATCCAATATATGACATAAAGAGTCATCTCCAAGTGTTGCCTTTGCAATTATCACAACAAGCTCTTGACCAGTGGCAACAGGGAGATGAGATTTTTACTAGCTCTCCACAAACACCCAAGGTTGACCGAGTGAAGTATTTGCCTGATGATTTTTGGTCTTACCTTGAGGCCTTTGATGAGTACTCCTCCGAGCACTTAGATTTACCCTATGAAGATGACTATCAACTGCCACTATGCTCAGATTTTGATAGGAGTAAAAACATTGGTTGCCTAAAGAAGGATTCGCATGACCTTTTTCTCCAACTACCTGTTATTACTTTACCGTGCTTTTCCATTAAAGGTGTAGTTGGGAAGTATATTTTTAATGTTGAGTTTCCTCTTAGGCAAACCCTAGACTCCAAGGGTTGGTTGGGTACTGCAAGTTTGAGTCATTTATCCCAGTTTTTCAACTTTCCCTTGATAGCTTGCTAGTCGTCTGCTAGATCTTTGTCGATCCCTTCCTTGACTTCAGAGTGTGAGGATGTCCTAGGTAGCCAGTTGGAGGGCCCTTTGAGTCAGTTTTCTGAACCTTGCATTTTTCATGACCCTTTCTTGAAGTGGATTAAGTACTTTCCTCAGAGATGGACTTAGCAGGATTTTATCCCTCCCACCCACCTCCATGAGTTAGACTTTGAGATTTCAGATGATATGATATATATTCTAACTCATGACATTTTTGCACTTGATTTATCACTATTTTGGTTTATGATGAAGCACAAAGGCAAGTATCGTGGGACATTGTTGGATTGGCTACACTGGTCATTTGACTACATTGAACATCCAGCCGATAGGTAAGTAAAGGTAAGTACTTTTCTTTATATTCGCATATTGATTGTTTTACTTTAGTATATATATATCCAAATGTATGTTGGGGTGGCATTATTGCCCCAATTTTGTTACTAATACTCCTATCAAGATTGGGCAGGTCTGCAGGTTATGCCAGAGATGTTGAGGTTCTCATGCGCTCTACGGTGAGCACATGTCCCCGAGTTGAAGCCAGATGTTATCCCCGCTTTTTAGGGAAAACTAGGAGATCATTTCTAGAGGCCCACAAGTCCCAGACATGGAGTACCAAGAACAGGATTGACCTGAGCATGGCCCTGGAGGGCCCATCCTTTTATTCTTCCATTAGCTTTATATTGTCAGCAGCAGCAACATCCATCACCATCGGCTTGGTCTTGTATCAGAAAAGGTTCTTGCTCCATGAGGTAATTGGTCCAGGTATCATGGTATGTGTCACGTTTGATCATTAAAACCTTTAAATATATGCATCTGATTCCTTTTATCTCTAACAACTGCTTGGATCTTACATTTACCCACTTGACCATGATTGGGGGAATTCACAGGGTGCCCTAGCAAGCATGTGCCCATAGGTTTTGGTTTGCCACTGGGGAATTTCTGAAAAGCCATCGTCTGCTCCCATCATAGCACCATTGTTTCATCTTATCTTCTGCTCATTTATGCCATTCCCCTTGTTCGGGCATTGGGTTGACCTATTTGCAGGGTTGCATCTTATCTCGTGGGAAGAAGGGGCTAAAGGCCCAGAAGGTAAAAGCAGTTGGTAAAAGACAAAAGCCTAGAAATAAAACCTCGAGATGCTTCACCCATGGATCCCCGAGAAGGAAATAAAAGGTCTCTCAGCAAGAAACAAGAGGGACTGGGAAAATAACAAAACAAGACCTAGTCAGAGGATAGGGGGTCTCATCACGAGCCAACCTATTAGGTCCATGGGTACCTAACAGTATGGCATTGCCACCATCTAGTTACCACGCTAGGGTAATGACCTTTGGTTGCATGGCCAAGGGAAAGGGGGTCTCATCATGAGCCAGCCTTCTCATCTCTGTGAAAGTACTTGTGGGTAACACTGTCAGCTCTGGTCACCATGCTAAGGCAGTGTCCTCTGGTTATCCCTTGAATAAAAAGGAAAAGGAAGAAGAAAAAGAAAATAAAAGAATAAAGCAAGAAAAAGAATAAAGGCAAGAACGGGCTTGGAAAAAATGCATCCATGACAGGTACAGCTCGCCTTCTACAAAGGCACCCACAGATAACATTATACATCCTTCGCCCACACTGCACCCACATGTCTGGACATCCCCTAGCTTACATGGCTTGGATGAAATCTTCCTGGAAACTTTCCTTTTCTTGTGGACAGTAGCCCAATAGGAAGTTTTGTCTTTTTCTCCAATCTTGTATTGCAGGTTTTTGTAATTTCTTTGAGCTATTGACTCATGTATTAGGGTTTTATGCATATGTTTAATAATATTGATGATGAGATGTGATTAACATTGCTATGATCCCGGTGACTGATGAGCCCATGGAGGGCGTAGCTTTTGATGTGGAGGACCATGCCCGACGGACAGGTACCATTTGGACCGGTACACATGGGGAGATTACCAGTTCAGGCCTCCATGGGGCTAAAGAGCCCACCAAATGGATGTTGAGACCCCATCAGGGGGTAGAGACAGGATGGATATGGATCAGGTCTTTTGCACCAAAGAGGAAGAGGACATTCCACCAGAGACACTCTGGCAGAACTAGACCTGGGGGGAATGACCCCTTTTCAGTGGAACGCCAGCCTTGGAAGGTTTGGGACATCTCCATCTTCACCATGACGTCATCCAGCTGGATGGATGTTTTTTGAGGCAGACTGGGCAGCAGTGGCACGTGTAGCATGTTGGAGAGGCCCCTGGGGGGCTAACGTTTTGCTCCTGGATGCCTCATTTTCCCTAGAAGGGGCTAGCGCCTCCCTTGAAGGGGATTTTACTCTCTTTGTAGCTCAATTGGGGTTTTAATTTGACAATTTAATGTAAAAACAGTATGATTTTGACATTATGGCCTTGTCAGCCTTTTTATGACCTAAAAAGTAAAATTAGGTCATTGATACACTATATATTGAGGGTTTTGACTCTCATTTTATCATCATCTTTCACTCACCCCTTGGTGAGGTCTGAAATTTCCGCCCCATTTGGGTTATTGGCTGATTTGAGGAAGGGGCACTTGTTGAAGGAAGAGATTTTTGGCATTCTATGGTGTTTTTCTTGAAGGAAGGTGTTACAACTAGGGTTTGCATGATTATTTTCTTGATGATTTGTAAGTATTTTTCTGCAAAAATTCTTGATTGAATGGTTATAGCTTAATTTCTTGCATCTATTTATAAATATTGTTGAATCAAAACCCTAGGGGACAAACACACAAGTAGGTTGTTGTCTCATGTCCCCTGATAGAAAAACTTGTAGCCATTGAAGAAGAAGAAGAGAACCTAGCCATAGCTACACTCCTTTTTCTTCTTCCCTTAAGCTAGCCGTACCTTTTGACTTCAAGAGGAAGAGGACGCCCCAGTTCTAGGTTATCTACACCTAGGGCCATTTTCTTTTAGGGTTTGATGAAAGAGCCTTGCCTAAGCAACACTCTCCCTCTTTAAACCCTCTTGTCTTGACTTTGCTTTTCATTTGAGCTAGTTGTTTGCCGGGAAGGAGGAGAGAGCACGAGGCCTTGCTTTAGCAACATCGGAGTGAGCCTCTCTCCCCTAGGGTTGTGATTTTGGAGCCCTGCTTTAGCAGCACTTCAAAACTTATCCATCTAGTCCTTTAAAATCTCCTCTCCTTCAACTTTTGCATTCTTCACCTACGACTCCATTAACCCTAAGGCATTGATCTAAGACCTCCAGCGTTGAAGTAGAATTGGAGCCAAACACTCTCAAAATCTTTTGAATTGAAACCCTAACCCACTAACCCTAAGTTGTTGACATCACCCTTGGTTATTTCATCTTGGTGCAGTAACATTTCACTTTATAAGCAATTGAATGGTAGTTAAGGGCATTTGTTAGACTAAGTATTGATTGATTACATTGGATGCCATATCATTCTTGTATCTATTGACAAGTGACGTATTTACCATTGCCATTTTGCGAACATTGACTTCGTCAATATTTACTTTTAAATTGCTTATATTGAATATTAGATAGTCATTGATTTATATGAAGTACTAACCAAGATTGCATGTATCAGTTT
Organism: Picea engelmannii; assembly: GCA_009831015.1. Classification (NCBI taxonomy): domain Eukaryota; kingdom Viridiplantae; phylum Streptophyta; class Pinopsida; order Pinales; family Pinaceae; genus Picea; species Picea engelmannii. The sequence goes on along the minus strand of ML818907.1, from coordinate 45,633 downwards.
CCTTGTTGTATTGTCTCAAGCAGGTGCTTTTCCTTTTCTTTGGTTATACTCTATTATTAGTTGTTTAGCCGGGACTATCTAATTGGCGGTAATCTATGAGGGGGAAATCTATCTTTCTACTATTAGCCTTTGCCCTTTCAAAACCCCAGGTTACTGGGGATGTCTCCCCTAGGCCTAGCCTCCCTAAAAAGAAAGAACCTCCCCATTGTGGTGACAGTGGGTGGGGAAGGTTCTTGTTTTTCCAGTTTGACCTATTACTCCTTAGCCTTTCTTGTGTCTACAAACTGTGCGATAACACAAGGTATGGGTCTGAGTCATCCATAATTTCTATGATATCAAAGTCATCATTTGTCTTCACCCCTTCTATATTCGCCTCAACTTGCTCCAATCGGCCTATAGGGTAGATCTTGTACTAATTTTCCAACCATAACTGGATGGGTGACCAAACTAAACTCAGTTTTCCCATCAACTCCCAAAACTTTTTTGACATAATATTCATGTCAGAACCCAAATCTAACATGGCTCCATCCATGTCAAATCCATCAGTGCATTTATGCTTATTGACTTGGCACACCTCCCTTTCTGGTAGGGGAGTTGATATAGTTCTATCTGTTAGCTATTTCCCCATACAAGTGGCTAACATCTGCATTAACTTCTTCGCAGCATCAGGATCATTAAGCAACCTCAAACAACAACGTAAGAAATTGCTTTCTTGATCTTCAGTGTTTTTCTCGCAACCCAAGTTGCACATTGCTTCTTCGTGTGTTGCGCGCTTCAACTCCTCGAGCTAATGGTTCTCAATCATTCTTTGCTCGACGCATCGCAACTCTTCTTGTCTGCATGCTTCTTCCATCGACATCTGCGTTGCGCACTGCAACTCTTCATGGATACAAGATTCCTCCAACTGTCATTGTGTCGCGCGCTGCAGCTCCTCCCGTCCACGAGCCTCTTCTAGTGACCTCTATGTCGCCTGCTGAACTTATTCACAAATTTGAGCCTCCTCAAGTGACCTCTACATACCTCGTTGTACTTCTTCGTGGATTTGAGCCTCCTCAAGTAATCTTTGTGTCGTGCACTGCAACTCTTCATGCAATCTTTCTTCTTCCAAGGCCCGTTGTGCATCACGTAAAAACTACTTTTGTTGGGAAACATCGAACTTAGGAGGGGGTTGTGTTGCCTTGTTGATCTCCCCCTTCGACTTTTGACCTGAGCTCTCAGCCTACTCGAAGTCCCTTCATTTCTTCACCCCATCTTAGGTTATCACACAAACATCAACTTCCTCATCCTTCGTCTTATTCTTGCGCGGATCCGCATGCACCATGTTGCAATGCGTCTTCTTTTCTTCCCACTCTTTCAATAAGTCGGGATAGTCCTCTGTGACACGCTCGGGACTGTAACAATATGGAAAAAGCATGCATGGTTCGGTGCAAAACCTTCATACATGACCAAGATCTCCGTAATTGAAATAAGTGGGGAGTATGCCTCCCCCTCCTCCATATCCTTGTCAGGGACCGCACCCATATCCTCCTATGGGACCTCCTTGGTATCCTCCTCTCTCAACACCACCATGATCACCACCCTTTTGTTCTTCTTGTACCCTGAATGCATCACAAGTATTGTCTTGCATCAGTTGAAGTGACCGATAGTTATTGACATCATGTCCCATGAATTTACAGAACTTGTAGAATGGAGTATTGTGTGTCTTTTGATACTCCTTCAAAGTTAGGAAATGGGGTGGTACATGACCCTGTTGTCTGCAGATCTCACATCACTCTTCATGATGCCCAGTTGGAAATGGACTTATCACTCTCATCGCCACATAATTAGGAAGGACAGGGAATTCATCCTTGCGATGCCCCTCAAATCGACATGTGGTACACCATACGTGCTCACGCACAACTTTTGTCTTTGCCATTTCCTGCAACTGCATCGTCAGATTGGCTAGTTGTGGCTGCACCCATGTCAATCTTGTTGATGTTTTTGCCCCTCTTCGTGTAGCTTCCTAGGGCATGGCAATCTCCATGGCTTCTACTTGAGTCATCACCTCTTGCTGGGTGAGCGAGACTAGAATATGGGGTAGTAACCCCACAACAAACCATTCTCTATGATGTACGTCATGAATCTAGAACCTCAGTCTATCTAACAAAATCTTAAACTGTTGGTCATAATCCCACATAGATTCTCCTTATTTCTGCTTGATCTCCTTGATCTCAATAATACATTGAGACTCTTACTTGGGTTTATGGAATTCCCTAAGCAGATCTTGCTTGATCTCTATTAGGGACCTCACTTGTCCCGTCGATGTAGGGCCTTGTACTTAATGTATCATGTCAAGGCTTTGTCCCTAAAAGTGGTTTCCAGCTGTGTAACCTTTGATGCTTCATCTGTGATCCTCTTCATAGACCATATTACTTCACAGATGAACCAATGTTATTTTTCATCATCCTTGGCTATTCCATGGAACACGAGTAGCCTCAGGTTGCTATCCTGATTCACCATCTTCAACCTCGAACTAAATCCTGCTATCTAAATGTTGGGTGTCGGGGTTCTCAATACCAATATTCTTTTGGGTGAAGTAGCACTTGGTTCTCCTTCTTCTTCACTCGTCTCTTCTCCTCTATCTCCTTCTACTCTTTCTTCTAGTCCAACCGCCTCACTATATGTTGTTCTCTATTCTTGATTACAAATGCACAAGGGGGGTGGTTCAAAGTGGGGGTAAGTCCATCTTCTTTCGACATTCCTTATGAGGTGACCCAAAGAGTTTCCTAACTGCAGTTGTGTAAGGCCATCTACAATCGCTAATTATCCTCCCCCACCACTAGGGGAGCCTCCATATTCTTCTCTTTCTCTTGTGCCTCATCTTCCTCCGAGGTTGCGACACTTCACAACAACCAAGGGGCTCAAACTTCATCTATGAGGTCCCTCTTGCTACTACCACTACTACTGTTGTTATCCCCACTAGACACCCTACTATTAATGCCATGCCTCTTCGCGAGCCTACCTTCACCTATGCTCCTCTGTAGCACATTACACTCTTCTGCACTTCCTCCAGGTGCGGTCTCTTTTCTCTTTGTCCTAGGCCTGACCCCTCGTCACCCTTGGCCAACTTATTTCCACTCCTTTGTTCCACTTTCTTTCTCAACTCAACTCTTCTTGTGTATCTCTCATCTATCTCTCTCTTTTTCTCCTCTAGGTCCATTCCATTCTTCACCTCATTTCAACGACTTATGGATCCTCCCCAATGGATCCATCTCTTCTCTCGCTTTTCCCTCATCTTTTCAGCCCCTCCTCAATGCTAGGGGAGTTTACTCAGCCATCATGTCAGGGTCCATGTGCATCAACCCTTTTTCCACAAACAACATCTTGATACAAAGTGGAATTTCTTCTAGCATTCATTTTCTTGGACCTTCTACGGACTTTCTCTCAACCTTGCTGAAAGAATCAATGTACTCCACAACAAATGCAATAATATATCCTTCCTTTACTCAAGTTAACCAGAAATTAATGGCTCAAGTCCACTTAATTTCCAATGTCTTCAGCCTATCAAGGGTGGCTTGATCCCAAACCATTGGTTCTAGAGGCCACAAAGCATAATTGATAGTAGGTTTCCTTCTCAGCCATTCATACAACAAACAAGGAAATTCCACAAAGAATGTCTCATGCATATCAGTGTAGATATACTTGTCTCTCCATCTCTTCACATTCACCCTCAAACCTTGAGTTTCTCACAGGGAAAACTCATGTTCATTTGTATTTAGCCAGTCTTGAATTTCCTCCCAAGATGGATACCACCTCATTTCTCGCCTTCATCCTTCAATACAATACTTTTAGGTCCCAGCAATGGAACCATTTGTTGGGCCATTTCACGCTTACGCTCATTCTTCTTAACGTCGGGGAGTTTAGACCTAGGGTTTGTCCAGAGTTGACCAACAAAAATCTCAAACCATCGACATAACAATCTTCAACCAAGGCCGGAGAAGGTCTCACCCGAGACACAATGAAGATCACAGAGATCATCTAGTCTTGTGTCGGGGATGAAGGAATAGACACACATAGATCAATCTGCATTGACATTCATAGATTCCATAACTAACAACTTACTATTATCATTACGTAAAAACAATACACCCACATATCCAAATCCCACATGAGTGACACATAATATATCAAAATTGTTGCAACTTTATTATTCTTTCCATTCCATTAAACACATGCATACATTATGCAAAACATACTTGACATCAACAAAATTTCATATTCACTTAGGCTTTTCCCGTAATTACAACACATCGCACCATGTGGACCCTTTCATACTTTAGACATATTAAAGACTCAGACTTACAATTTGAAGCATTACAACATTACATTACTATAGAGTCTCAAAGTGAGCTCTGTGATATTGACAACAACAACAACTTGGTGAATGTACTGAATGAGAAACTCTATTTTTGTTATCGTTGTTCCCTTTTATAGCCTCCTTGGCTTTGAATCTCTTTTCTCTGTTGATTCTGCTCCACTTGCTCTATTGATTAACAATCTTGCACGCTTATGCCACATGTCTGCATTCCATGTATCCTTTCTGGAATCGGGGCGATCTTAACTACCTTGCCAGCTCATCTCCACGTTCCCTTCTATTGCTGGCAGTAATCATTCGGGGATATTTCCTGATGATTCATTTCTTGATTTTAACGTGCGTCTTCTTGATTTCTGGTGCGCTTCTTAAAAATCAGACTGGTGCACATTTGTTAGACCTCAGACTTGGCGTGCATTGTCAAAACTCGATCCAACACACAGTTCTTGTCAATCCTTGCGCATTAGCTTGGGCGCGCGCAAAACTGGAATGGATACGCACAACTTCATTTGTGCACGTGCGCGATATTTACCCAAAATTTTGAGTGCCAGCACTCTCACTCCTCGAACTGAGTCAGTATGTACTTTCCCTTTTCTTTGGAGCTTCTTTAGGCACTCCCTTTTTCTATTAATATATATTATTTCACGAGTCCCATTGACGAAGTTTGGTCACTCACATACATTAATATTAAATTAAATGCCATTTTAAATTGAGTGGAATTTAATTTAGTTTAATATTAATAACCATGAGTGATCGGACTTGGCTAATGGGACTTTGGAAAGAAGACAAATAAAAAGAGAATGAGAACACCCAAAGTAACTCCAAAAAATAGAGGGAATTATGTACATTAAGACATGGCTAAAGGAGCTATATATAGAGAGAGAGAGCGATCTTTCTTAACATTTTTCGTCAGGAAGACTTGAGCAATACAACATAATGAATTTGTAATATGAGCATAACCCATGATTTGGATTATATATGAGATCAAACATTGGGTCTCCTTTGAAAGTATTGCATCTCTTTCAACTTGCTTGAATAGTGGAGTAGTAAGATAAGATGCCTTGAATGAAGTTGGATGTAGGGGTATTTAACTTCTTCTTAATTCCACTGAACTCTATTGAAAAGAGTAACACACCTTTGGTCTTCATAATGAATCTACGATCTTAAAGTGTGAGGGTCTCTAAGTAGGTAATATTGTCTCCCATAAATCTCATGACATATAAAATAAGAGAAAATGAAGTATTTTTTCGATTTGGATTCTATGTGAGATAACTTAGATATACATTTTATTTTTTTTGTAAATTAGAGTTTGTATTGATTCCTAACCAAAAAATACAATTGTCTGAGAGGCAATTATCTTCATGGTAGCGGTGTCCTGGTGGGAAACCACCGCTGCCAAGTGTCCAAGTTTAGAGGTGGCAATAGTGCCCAAATGGGAAACCATCATTGCCAAATGTCAAGTAAAAAGAGATGAGCTATGCTACGAGGCCACGCCAAGCCAAAATTATCACAGAGCTAGATGTCAAGCAAAAGGAGGCATGCTATGCTATGATGCCACGCAGGGCCGAAATATGAACAGTAAAAAAACAGAGCCAATGGTGTTGAACCAAGAAAAAGAGAGCATTAGACGGCATTAGAAACCTGGTCCTAGTCGCGGCCCTGCGTAAACCTGTGTTGCCTATGCTTTTCCTTTGTCTCGGTCAGCCATGGCCTGTTGAAGATCTTAGAGAAATGCCATCAGGTAGTCCACTCTGCGCCAGTGGTCGGATTCCCTATTCTGTGTGTCACGCATAGTCAATTTTATGTCTTCTAGATCTTTTTTAATGTTGCTCAGAGTGTACATGAGCTCTGTCTGATCTTCGCACTTGCCACATAAAGGATTGGGGTGAGTGGAGAGCGGAGAAGAGGAGGAGGATCTCAGAAGGGAGGAGGGAGGGGAGGTGGCAGGCATGGGATGAGGGGTGGGGAGGTGGAAAGGAGGGACAATGAGGGGGGGAGGAAGGAGGTGGCGCATAATTGAGTGAATTGCCCAGGAGATCGAACCACTCGACCCTACAACTGTAGGGGTTCGAGAGGGAGGAGAGGCCAATGTCGAGATCACAGGGTGGCTAGGCAAGATCAGGCACAACTAAAAGGGCCAAAGGAGGGGGAAAACCCGCTTCAAGGGGGTGGTCAACCACAGGGGCCAACAGAGGGGGTAAGACCACTTCAGGGTGGTGAGGGGAGACTGCTCAAGGGGGATTCATGGCTTTGCAAGGTGGATCAGAGGAGGACAGTTTCCTTCCATAGGCCTTGTACCAGGCTGCTCCTCGCTTTGGTTTGCCCCATGGTTGTGACATAATGGAAGGTGGCAGCCTTCGGAGGAGGAGACTTCTAAAGAGAGACAAGCTTGGAGGGGAGAATCCCCACAACAAAACATCGAGCGAGGAGAAGTCGCACCAGAGCTGGGTCTCAGAGCGAAGGAGGGAGTGAGCCCATGAGGAGACACTCTATGAATTGTGAGCGAGTGAGTGAGAAGAGAGAATCCACATCTCGGCTTTAGGAGCGAACTGAACAGGTTGGAGCTGAATTGACCGGGAGGGCTCTCTGCATGGCCCCATGAGGACGCACAAGTCCCTGTTCGTGTGAGCTGTTGTAACACACCCACTTCGGGAGCTAAGATTTTTCGCCTTTTTCTTTCTTCTTCGTTGTCGAGGGACATAGTTTTCGAATTCTTACGAGGTTCTGGCGTAGGCTAGGTCTTCCAATCGGGACCTCCACCCAACCAATTCACGGGTTCTTTTGTTGAAAATTTGTCGTGTACAATTCACGCACCAAGTGTAGGATTTACTTCCACGTGTCCATTGGTTGTGACCCCGGGCTAAGTCAAGAGGCGCCTTTCACATTTCGGGACTTCGAAAACTGGGAGTTCGAAATGCAAAGGAGTCGAGTCCTCCGACACCCCAAAACCCGAAATCCTATTCACACCAAGCCCGCTCTGAGATTTCACCTACTGGGACTTCGTGTACCGAGATTTCGCGATGTATGAAGATGAGGGTTCATACCCTTCAGTTTCTCGGATGCTGCAACACCGAAGCCCATATATCTACTAGGCTCATTTCGTGGTTTTGCGAATCAGGAGTTCGCGATATGCGAAGACAAGGGGTTTGCCCTTGGGTATCTCGGGTGCCGAAACACCAAAATACCAAACTCTAGCCACGCTATACCATTTCAGGGTTTCTCACATCAGGATTTCACGATATGTGAGGACGAGGGACCTCCTATCTAGGATATTCGGGAGCTGAAATTCTGAAGCTCATATACCCACTAAACTCACTTCAGGATTTCGCAAATCGGGATTTCGCAAGGTGCGATGACAAGAGGTCTCACATCTAAGTTCCCCGGGAGCTGAAACTCCGAAGCTCATGTATATATGCTACGCTCGTTTCAGGGTTTCGCAAGTTGGGATTTCACGATGTGCGATGACAAGAAGTCTCGCCTCTGAGTTTCCCGGAAGCCGAAACTCCAAAATGCCGATATATATATACACAACGCTAGGTTCATTTTGGGGTTTCGCAAGTCGGGATTTCGCAACTGGCGAATACAAGGAACTGACCCTTAGGATTCCCGGGTGCTGAAATGCCGAAACATCAAACTCCAGCCATGCTATTATCATTTCGGGGTTTCACAAGTCGGGAATTCATGACTAGCAAATACCAAAGACTTGCCCTCAGATATCCCGGGTGTCGAAACACCGTATCTCATCCACGCTATTATCATTTCGGGGTCTCATACTTCGGGATTTCGCGACTAGCGATTACAAGAGATCTTACCCTTAGGTATCCCAGGTGCCAAAACATCAAGACTCTAATCACGCTACACTATTCCGGGGTTTTGCAGTCGGGATTTCAGGACTGGCAAATACAAGGAAACTGACCCTTGGGTTTCCTAATCGCCGAAACACCGAAACACCAAGACTTATCCACACTAGACCTTTTCGGGGTTTCATACTTCGAGATTTCGCGACTAGCGATTACAAGAGATATTACCCTTAGGTATCCCGTGTGTCGAAACACCGAAACATCAAGACTCCAAGGGAACCATTCCTACTGGTGCAAGGTCTCCAGACTTAGGCCATAAAATCCTTCAACGGATCCTTGGGTAATTATCACCAAGCTTGGAGACATGACTGAAAGGCCTTCTTAACCTATCGAGCTATGAACTCTGTGACAGGGGCGAGGTAAGTTTAGATATTTACTTAAGCAGTAGTCCTTTCAAGGAACTCACTCCCGCTCTAGAATAGTGAGGGAACCTTCCCAGAAGGGGGTGCCTTCGGGGAAATCCAACCAAGACATCGCGTGAGTCAAGTAAATGGGACAGATCTCCCGAGAATGGACTTGAAATCTAAACTTGTTCAATGTATATGTATACATATATATAAATGAACTGAATATGGCCATACAAGTATAAGCATGCATCTATCTTTTATGATCAAACACACCAGGCAAACACTTCTATATAGAAACCATTCATGAGTGTAAAACCATGAGCATGCATTCCAGGAACATTCAATTTGAAGTACAGGACATAAATACTTATCAGAAAACACCAGGTGTAATGCAACTGCTGAGAGGGGTGCTTGTTTCCACCCAACCGTAGGCTCAACGATTCCAAATGGATTTACCACTAGCCACCCCCGAGTTAGACCACGAGGCTTTGAGACTCAGTCTCTTACTTCTCACTCGTCAAAAGTCCAGGATGAAGGTTACTCTCCTTCTCCTCTGGTCATGACTCACTGTATTTCCCGGAATTCCTCTGGTTCTCCTTTCGTGATTCCTATCGCGCACGTGTGTGTGTGTGTCCTCCTCCCCCCCCCCCCTTCCACACTTCTTTCCTCTTACGAGGTTGCGTGTGGCACGAAATTCCCTGTCTGATGGTTAGGTTTGAGAGCTTCTTCGGATGGGCGGTTCACCCCATCCCCCCATTTACTCTTGAGGAGCCTCCCCGCCTACCATCCGGGCGGGTAATTCATTTCGGGGTTTGAGAGTGAGCTTTGGTTTTCCCAAGAACGTACAAACCAGTACAGTTTTGGTTCGATGGAAGTTAACGCAACCACTCCTGGCCCCTTCCACCACCTCTCATCAGCCATCGTGGTCTCTTTTCAGCACATCCCCCTCTCAGCAGTCATGCAACATATATTCATACATCATTTACATTCCTCAGACCTTTTATACTAAGGTCCAAATCAATCATTCACAATCTTTGAGTTTGCCATAGTTCTTGGCCAGTATAGTTATTTTTACAAACTGGGGGAAACAAGGTGTTACAATTCCCTCCCCCTTTTAAAGGAACATCGTCCTCGATGTTCTATCTATCAATAGAATGTGTAGGTACAGAAGTAAACAAAATCGGATATGCTTGTTTCATGGCATCTTCCATTTCCCATGTAGCCTCATCTAGGCCAAAATGTTTCCACTACACCTTGACCTGTGCAATGGTTAGGTTCTTGAGCGAGGTTTCCTTTCTATCCAGTATGCATTGAGGTTCTGGTAGGAATTGTCCCTCCGGTTCCACCTGGATCACAGACCAGTCAATTATATGATTAGAATCATGTACATATTTCTTGAATAATGAAACATGGAAAACATTATGTGTTTTTACTGTGGGAGGAAGTGCTAGCCTATAGGCTACAGGTCCCACTCTATCTAGAACTTCAAAGGGTCCACAATATCGAGGTGCCAACTTGGCACATGCTCCCATCTTCAGGGAACTCTTCTTGGGCCTAACTCTGAGGTATACGTGGTCTCCCGCCTTGAACTCTCTTGGAGTTCTCTTTTGGTCGGCATAACTTTTCTGTCGGTTATGAGCGACCTTTTAGATTTTGTTTTATTTGAATCACTTGTTGTTCCATTTCTTTCAACATGTCGGGTCCAATAGTAACTTTATTTACGGGATTACTCCAACTGACTGGAGTATTGCACGACCTACCATAGAGGACTTCGAAAGAACTCATCTTCAGGGATTCTTGGTAGCCATTGTTGTAAGCGAATTCCACTAGTGGCAGGTAGTCTTCCCACTTTTTGGGTTGATGCATTACATGCATCCTAATCATGTCTTCTAATATTTGATTCACCCTTTCCGTCTGTCCATCAGTTTGAGGGTGGTAGGTGGTGCTAAATAGTAACTTGGTCTCCAAACCAGCCATCAGTGATTTCCAAAAGTTGGAAGTAAATCTCGTGTCTCTGTCAGACACGATCTCTTTCGGCATGCCATGCAGTCTGAATATCTCCTTCATGAACACATTGGCGATGTCTATTGCCTTACAAGTCAACTTGATGGGGATAAAATGAGCGAACTTGCTCAATTTATCCACCACTACCATGATGGCGTCATTCTGTTTGGTCGAGGTTGGTAGTCCGGTGATGAAATCCATGGAGATGGTTTCCCATTTCCATTCCAGGATTGGTAGAGGTTGTAATAATCCTGCTGGGTGTCGGTGTTCTGCTTTAACCTGTTGGCATTCTATGCATTTGGCTAAGTACTCAGTTATGTCTTTCTTCAATCCAAGCCAATAGAATTGTTTCCTGGTGGCCGTGATCATCTTCCGGTATCCTGGATGACCAGTATAGGGTCTTTTATGTAGTTCATCCATTATGAACCTCTTCAAGTCGTCACATTCTGGAATGTACAATATGTTTTTGTAAGTTAGGAGACCTCCATCTATCATCTGGTAGCCTTCATACTTTATCCCTATGGGTTCTTGCTTAAGATACGAGGTCACAGTCTGGAAGAATATGTTTGTTTCTTGTGCATTCCTTACTCTTTCCTTGACATCCGTCTTGCAGGTGCTTACCACTGCCAGGTGAATTGCTTTCATGCTTTTGCTAAGGGCATCGACCACCCTATTTTCCTTTCCCTTAATATGTTTGATTTCAAAATCAAACTCGCTGAGGAGGGCCATCCACCTAGCTTGTCTGGCATTGAGCTTTGGTTGGTCAAACAGATATCGCAATCCACAATGGTCCGTCATAAGTACAAATTTTCTTCCCAAGAGGTAATGCCTCCACATTTTCAAGGCATGCATTATGGCGACCAACTCTAGATCATGGGTCACATAGTTGACTTCGTGCTCATTCAATTTTCGGGATTCATAGCAGACCACACTTCCTCCTTGCATAAGGACTCCTCCGAGCCCTTCCTTATAGGCATTTGTGCACACGAGGAAATCAGCTTCAGGATTAACGATCTTCAGTACAGGTGTGTGGGTCAGTAGATGTTTCAGGGTTTGAAAACTTTCTTCACATTTTTGTGTCCATGTGAATTTTGTCCCCTTCTTCTGGAGGGTAGTGATTGGACACCCAATCTTCGAGAATCCTTTTAAAAATCTCCTATAGTATCCTGCCAAGCCCATAAAGGATCTGATATCCTAAACATCCTTCGGGGTAGGCCATTCCATGATAGACCTGATCTTATCAGGGTCTACTGCTACCCCTTCTTCAGATAGGACATGGCCCAAGTAATGTATCTGCTTCTGGAAAAAGTCACACTTGCTAAATTTGGCATAGAGCTGATGCTCTCTTGGCACTTGAAGCACAAGCCTAAGGTGTTCCTCATGTTCCTCTCTATTCTTGGAGTAAATTAATATGTCGCACAAATTTGTCTAGGAATTTGCTGAGCACACTGTTCATCAAGCACATAAAAGTGGCAGGGGCATTGGTCAATCTGAATGGTACTACCACAAACTCCCAGTGACCATATCTCGTCCTGAAGGCAGTTTTGTGAATATCTTCGCCCTTGATTCGGACTTGATGGTATCCAGATCTCAAGTCAATCTTTGAGAAGATAGAGGCACCTCCCAATTGATCGAACAAGTCATCGATCTTGGGTAAGAGGTACTTGTTCTTTATGGTTACCTTATTGAGTTGTCTATAATCTATACACAGTCGAAGGGTACCATCTTTCTTTTTCACAAACAGGACTGGTGCTCCCCATAGAGACACGTTGGGCCGGATATAGCCTTTGTCCATCATTTCTTTCAGTTGTAATTTAAGTTCAACTAGCTTAGGTGTGCTGATCCTGTAGGGTGTCCTAGATATTGGCACCGCTCCTGGTGCAAGTTTTATTGAGAAGTCAATGTCCCTTCTCGGAGGTAGACTCAGTACCTCTTCCGGAAATACATCTCTATATTCTTTCAGTGTGGGGTGGTCTTCGAGGCTTGGTTTGTCACCTTCAATTGTTTTCAACACCTGTATTGCATATAGTGGACATCCTTTTCGGCAATACCTTCTCATTTGTAGAGCTGATATTTGTCTCACCGAGACAGGTTTTCGGATCCCTTGAAGGGTTATTCTTTTTCCTTCTTTACTTACACATTCCAAGGTTTTATGGTAACAGTCCAATCGGCTTTGTGGGCGGCTAGCCAGTCCATACCAATCAATAGATCATATGCTCCCAGGGGTAACATGTTAAGGGTTGCTTGGGTGGGGAATTCACCCAACATTAATTGGCAGGCTGGTATGACCTCTGCTACCCTTCTTTTGGTGCCAGTGGCTAACTGTACCAACCATGGTTTGGTAGGTTTATGTGGTTGTAGTTTACACTTATCAACAGTCTTAGGGGCTATATAACTCAAGTTTGAAACAGGGTCAATCAGAATAGACACTAGATGGTTGGAAATCATACCTTCTATTTCCACCACTGAAGCTTGGTGGTCGGCTTGGTTATTATCCAAGGCTGCATAAATTTGTGGCACACTCCTGGCCACATCATTGACAGTGGTAGCTTCCTGGATGCTGTAAATTCTCCGACTATTCTGTTGTCGGTGTGGACAGTCTCTCACTAGATGTTCTTCTCCACAACCCCAACATTTCAAAGGTTCTCTCTTTGGGTTATCGGTCTTTACTGGGGCAGATCCAGAAAGTTTATTTCCGCTCAAGGAGGGAAAGTTCTGCTGGTGTACACTTCGGGCTGTGAAGCTCATCCTTGATTTCTTTTTATAGTCCTTAAATCTTGGGGATTTAAACCCCTTTTTCTAGAATCCTGAACTATTCTTCTGCTTCCAGCCTTTGCGAGGTCCTGTCCGATGCCCAAGTTGTTCATAACAATATCTTGCCTTTTGGATGGTATCTTCTAGGGTCTTTGGTTCGTCAAATTCAATCCTGTTCTGGTAGTCCTTAGGTAGTCCACTGATGAATCGTTGCACCTTTGCCTTTTCTGCTTTTATGTAGGGTACATACCTCAGCAACTCGAGGAATCTGTTGACATATTCCTCTATGGTGAGTTGCCCCAGCTTCAGTTCATAGAATTCTTTAGTCTTTTCGTCGAAATATTTTTCCGACAGATACTTCTTCCTGAAGTAGGAAGAAGTATTTCTCAAACTGTTCCTAAGACATGTCTTCTTCGTGAATCCCTTTTACATTCTTAAGGTCTTCCCACCAAATGGAAGCCTTTCCATTCAAGTTGAAGGTGGCTACTCGGGCCTTCAAGTTTTCTGAGAATTCATGGACTCTGAAATACTTCTTTAGTCCAAGCAGCCAGGCCTCCACTTCCTCTCCTTTATTTATTTCACCGTCGAAGGAGGGTGGTTTGGCCTTCTTGAACTCTTTGAGATTATGACTCTTGGAAAGTTTTTGCTTCTTTCGTTTTCTTCATGAATGAGAACTAGTTCTGATGCTAGAAGATCTCTCTGAGTCGCCAGCTCCCTTTCCAGAAGAATCGTCCGACACTTGTCCCTTATCTCTGGGGTGGGCCTTTCTCGAGGTGCTCCTCTCAATGTGGCCACTGACATGACCACGTTTCTGTGTCTCAGGTTCATGTTGCAATTGCCTTTGTATGTCGGATAAGCTCTGCAGTAAAACTGCATTAATTTCCGTTTGCTTCTCTTGCTCTTTTATCATCCTTTCGTTGTCAGCCTTGCAGCTCTATAATTCGACCATGAGGCTCCTCATGGTCTCAGCTAGATCTGGGGGGGTCCCTACCCGCCCTCCTTTCGTCAAACTCTTCGTCTCTATTATGGGAGCCCTCCCCCACTTCATGGTGAGTCACCATTCTATACGTCTGTAATTTCCCGCGGTTGATCTTCCGCTTGTGTGTAAAAGAAAAAATTTGGTTGTTAGTCAATGTTTATATTCATTTATAACCAGTACATAATTCCTATTTTTCACATGCACATACACAATAGAAGTTTTCATTCTTACCTTCAACTTTTAATTGAGGGGGGTCAAGATAAAGAGTTACTCCTTTTAACAGTACTCCGAATGGAGTCTCTGCGCAACCCGTTCATGAGCCTAAGCAGGCCAAGTGTTGTAACCATGCTCTGATATCAATTTGTAACACACCCACTTCGGGAGCTAAGATTTTTCGCCTTTTTCTTTCTTCTTCGTTGTCGAGGGATAGAGTTCCCGAATTCTTACGAGGTTCTGGCGTAGGCTAGGTCTTCTAATCGAGACCTTCACCCAACCAATTCACGAGTTCTTTTGTTGAAAATCTGTCGTGTACAATTCACGCACCAAGTGTAGGATTTACTTCCACATGTCCATTGGTTGTGACCTCGGGCTAAGTCAATAGGCACCTTTCGCATTTCGGGAGTTCGAAAACCGGGAGTTCGAAATGCAAGGGAGTCGAGTCCTTTGACACCCCGAAATCCTATTCACACGAAACCTGCTCCGGGATTTCACCTATCGGGACTTCGCGTACCAGGATTTCGCGATGTATGAAGATGAGGGTTCATACCCTTCGGTTTCCTGGATGCCGCAACACCGAAGCCCATATATCTACTAGGCTCATTTCGGGGTTTCGCGAATCGGGAGTTCGCGATATGCGAAGACAAGGGGTTTGCCCTTGGGTATCCCGGGTGCCGAAACGCCGAAATACCAAACTCTAGCCACGTTATACCATTTTGGGGTTTCTCACATCGGGATTTCGCGATATGCGAGGACGAGGGGCCTCGTATCTAGGATATTCGGGAGCCGAAATTTCGAAGCTCATATATCCACTAAACTCACTTTAGGGTTTCGCAAGTCGGGATTTCGTGAGGTGCGATGACAAGAGGTCTCGCATTTGAGTTCCCCGGAAGCCGAAACTCCGAAGCTCATGTATATACGCTACGCTTGTTTCGGGGTTTCGCATGTCGGGATTTCGCGATGTGCGATGACAAGAAGTCTCGCCTCTGAGTTTCCTGGGAGCCGAAACTCCAAAACGCCAATACACACACACACACACACACACAACGCTAGGTTCATTTCGGGGTTTCGCAAGTCAGGACTTCGTAACTGGCGAATATAAGGAACTGACCCTTAGGATTCTCGGGTGCCGAAACGCTGAAATATCAAACTCCAGCCACGCTATTATCATTTCGGGGTTTCACAAGTTGGGATTTCGGGACTACCGAATACCAGAGACTTGCCCTCAGATATCTCGGGTGTCGAAACACTGTATCTCATCCACACTATTATCATTTCGGGGTCTCATACTTCGGGATTTCGCGACTAGCGATTACAAGAGATCTTACCCTTAGGTATCCCGGGTGTCGAAACACAGAAACATCAAGACTCTAATCACGCTACACTATTCTGGGGTTTCGCAAGTCGGGATTTCGGGACTGGCAAATACAAGGAAACTGACCCTTGGGTTTCTCGGTCGCCGAAACACTGAAACACCAAGACTTATCCACGCTAGACCTTTTCGGGGTTTCATACTTCGAGATTTCGCGACTAGCGATGACAAGAGATCTTACCCTTAGGTATACCAGGTGTCGAAACATCGAAACATCAAGACTCTAAGGGAACCATTCCTGCTGGTGCAAGGTCTCAAGACTGAGGCCATAAAATCCTTCAACAGATCCTTAGGTAATTATCACCAGGCTTGGGGACATGACTGAAAGGCCTTCTTAACCTATCGAGCTATGAACTCTGTGACATGGGCAAGGTAAGTTTAGATATTTACTTAAGCAGTAGTCCTTTCAAGGAAGTCACTCCGGCTCTGGAATAGTGAGGGAACCTTCCCAGAAGGAGGTGCCTTTGGGGAAATCCAACCAAGACATCGCGTGAGTCAAGTAAATGGGACAGATCTTTCGAGAATAGACTCAGAATCTGAACATGTTCAATGTATATGTATACATATATATATAAATGAACCGAATATGGCCATACAAGTATAAGCATGCATCCGTCTTTTCCGATCAAACACACCAGGCAAACACTTCTATACAAAAACCATTCATGAGTGTACAACCACGAGCATGCATTCCAGGAACATTCAATTTGAAGTACAGGACATAAATACTTATCAGAAAACACCAGGTGTAATGCAACTGCTGAGAGGGGTGCTTGTTTCCACCCAACCGTAGGCTCAACGATTCCAAATGGATTTACCACTAGCCACCCCCAAGCTAGACCACGAGGCTTTGAGACTTAGTCTCTTACTTTTCGCTCGTCGGAAGTCCAGGATGAAGGTTACTCTCCTTCTTTTTTGCTCATGACTCATTGTATTTCCCAGAGTTCCTCTGGTTCTCCTTCCGCGATTCTTGTCATGTGTGCATGTGTGTCCTCCTTCCCCCCACTTCTACACTTCTTTCCTCTTACGAGGTTGCGTGTGGCACGAAATTCCCTGTCTGATGGTTAGGTCTGAGAGCTTCTATGGATGCGCGGTTCGCCCCATCCCCTCATTTACTCTTGAGGAGCCTCCCCACCTACCATCCGGGCAGGTATTTCATTTCGGGGTCTGAGAGTGAGCTTTGGTTTTCTTGAGCATGTACAAACTAGTACGGTTTTGGTTCAGTGGAAGTTAACGCAGCCACTCCCGGCCCCTTCCACCACCTCTCATCAGCCATCGTGGTCTCTTTTCAGCACATCCCCCTCTCAACAGTCATGCAACATATATTCATACATCATTTACATTCCTTGGACCTTTTATACTAAGGTCCGTTAAATCAATCATTCACAATCTTTGAGTTTGCCATAGTTCTTGGCCAGTATAGTTATTTTTACAGACTGGGGGAAACAGGGTGTTACAGCTGTGGGATGTAAATGAGAGAAGGAGGGTGACGGCGGGCCGTTTAAATGTCGAAGGTGACTGGAGAGGGTACGAGGCCCTGGACAGACACGGAGTGGCGAATGGCCTGGCCATGTGGCCTCATCCCATGCTACACCCATCATGTCACGGTGGCACCCCATCTAGGGGTTGGTCTTTGGTGTAAGCCATGTTCCTACAAACGATGATTATGGGGTGTGTGGGGTTGGTGGTAGGGGAGCAAGAGAAGAAACCTTCCTCCAACTCGACACCCAGATTTGCTAATCAGTCAGCAACTTAATTGGCCATTCTTCTTACATGGGACGGGAGGATTACTTGTCGAGGCTGGAGAGTTGATTTTATTCTGCAAAGCCCATTCATGAGTCTCTAACTTGGAGATATTTTCTCCGGGTCTGCCCCATTGAGCAGATACGAGAGGAGATTTATCACAATTTGTGAGTCACCTTTCATAATGAGGGGAAAAAGCTCTTTCTCTAAGGCTGCTTGTAAACCGCAAAGGATGCTCCAAATTTTCGTAGTGTTGTTGGTATTGTGCCCCATATAACCTGCCAGGATATATAGTATTTCCCCTTTGCTGTTTCGGATAACCGCACCATAGGCTGCTGGTCTCGGGTTCCCTTTGGAGGCTCCATCAAAATTGAGTTTAAAACAGTCTGTGGGCAGAGCTTCCCAATGAGTGTGGCTTGTCTTGTGTCCTTCAGGGGTAGGATTGATATTGAGTCACTAGGCCTTCAGAATGTTAGTTTCATTTTGAGGGGTTTTGAGGTCCTGCTCTGTCCAGGGGTGCAACGAGATTTTTTCATTGATATTAGTGTGAATTGTGGTCCACACGTCCTGCCAGTTCCTGGTGACCAAATTAAAAATTATTTTGTTCCTCTCTTTCCAGATATGCCAGAGAATGAAGCCTGGGAGCAACTGCCAGATTCCATTGAGGATGGGTGAATGAAAGGTCAAACTTCTCCAGTCTTCAATAGTTTCCCTTAAACCTGTGTGGTTCCTATCTGTTGTTGTCATAATGCTGGCGTTGTGATCCCAGATGCACGAACTATAGGGACAAAGATTGAGGAGGTGATTTTGAGTTTCTTCCTCTTGGCCACATAGCCAACACCAAGAGGGGCTAATGAAACCCCTTTTTTGTAGATTATACCAGATAAGGATGCTCTTGTGCACCACTAGCCAAAGGAAGGTACTGATTTTCGGCCATGATTTCATGTCCCAAATTTTCCCCCAAACCTACTCTCTAGGTAAGGTTTTGTGACCCACTTTTATGTAGTAAGCTTCTGGTATGTTGAAGGCTCTTGTGGCTGAGTGTCCCCATCTAAGTATATCCTCCCCTTGTTGACTTAAAATTTTCCTTGAGGCTTGATGCTCCTGCAAGGGACGAAGGTTGAACTATGGGGGAATGTTCAGGTTCTCGTGGGAGTTTTTCTAGGCACGCCAGATTTCCCCTAGGTCGAAAGGCTTCCAGAAGTCTATCACTTTATGGATTCCAGCGACGATTGTGAGAGGGATGAGGTTGTTGAGAGTCAGATCCGTGTTCAGGGCTGGGAGTTGTTGCCACAAGTCTCTCCAGAAGTAAGCTGATGATCCACTTTGTAGTTCCCAGAATGAGTGGTCCATGATGAGTCCGCGATTGTTCCTAGCCGCATTCCATATCAGTGACCCCAAACTTTGACCATTCCATTTGATAAGCTCTCTTTCGGGGATTGTAGGGGTGTATTTCTTCCTCCACAGTCGTGCCCACAGATCTTGTGGTCTCTTTAACCATCTCCACCAGATTTTAGCGCTCAGGACCTTGTTGAGAATGGTTGGGTCCCAGAGACCGAGGCCTCCTGCTTTTTTTGGATTGTAGACTTTCTACCATCTTACCAGGGACATTTTGTGCCCTTCTTTATTGCCTTGCCACAGAAAGCTTCTTTGAAGCGTTCTTAGAGTGTTAAGGATGAAAGTTGGGGCGCCAAGGTTGAGAAGATGTAGATCGAGAGAGCTTGAAGGATGGATTTAAGGAGGATGAGGCGTCCAGGTAGATTGAGGGAGCGAAAGGTCCAAAGGGAGAGTCTCTTCCTGAAGTTGGACAGTAAGGAGTCCTATGAAGAATTTCTGAGAGGGTTGTCAATGAGGGGGATTCCCAGGTAGATGGAGGCAAGGACGCTATGGGTGAAGCCTAGGAGGAGAGTGAGATGGTTTTGGATTCCCAAAGGTGTATTGAAAAAGAAGACTTGGGATTTGAGTAAATTCACCTCCATGCCCGAAGCTTCGCAGAAGAGGTCAATGACAAATCTGAAGCGCAGGGTTTCTCTGGCTGTGGACAACCCCATAAGAAGTATATCATCTACAAATTGATTGAGCACGATGGGGGGGGAAATTCCATGGGGGGTGAGGCCAGAGAGAGAATGGTCCCTGATGATTGCTTTGAGGGTGCGACTGAGCCCTTCTGCCATTGGGATGAAGAGGAAGGGTGAGAGAGGGTCCCCTTGTCTTATGCCTCTTGAGGGAGAGAAAGGTTTGGAGGGGACATCATTGATGAGAATGGAAAACAATGCTAAAGAGGTGAGATTTACTATCCAGGAGACCCAAGTGGGATCAAAGCCAAAGGTTAGGAGGGAAGATCTTAAGTAGCTTCAACTCAATTTGTCAAAAGGTTTAGAGAGATCTAGTTTTAGGAGCATACCTTGAGTTTTGGTGGAGTGAAGGGAGTGAATAACTTCATGAGCCAGGATCATGCTGTCCAAGATTTGTCTGCCCTCCACATAGCCTAATTGTTCTGGGGAGATTAAGAACGAAAGAATGGGCTTAAGGCGGGTTGCAATGATCTTTGTGAGGAGATTGTAAATGACATTGCAGAGGGCTATGGGCCTGAAGTGCGAGGGGGAAGTAGTGTTGTTTTCCTTAGGTACGAGGGTGAGAAAGGTTGAATTGAGGGCCTGGAGGACCTTTCTGGATTTTCTGGAGTCCTCGATGATTTCCTAGACATCTTCACGGATGATGCTCCAACAGTATTGAAAAAAGTCTGAAGTGAAGTCGTCTAGCCCAGGAGCTTTGCCTAGAGACGTAGCCTTGAGAGATTGATAGACCTCCTCCTGTGTGATTCGTCTCATAAGGGCTTCATTTTTCTCTTTGGTGACTTCCTTGGGAATGTTTTTTAGGATGGATTCGATGGCCTTCGAGCGATTCGCTGGGGGTTCCGTGAGAAGAGTTTGGTAGTATGAAAGCAATTCCCTTTCCATATCAACATGTTGTTGAATTTCTATACCTTGCACTGAGACTAGGTGGGTAATGCGATTAGTTTGGCGTCGTTGGACCATGGATCTGTGGAAGAATTTTGTGTTTTTTTTCCCCTCTTTTAGCCATTGGATGCAAGATTTTTGTCTCCAGAGTACTTCTTCCTGCGCTCTTCTTTCTGCAATTTGGTTGTTTAGGAGTGTTTCTAGCATTTTTAGGTCTTCCGTTAGGCCCTGTGTTCGGATTTGCTGTTGGAGTGTCTGCATTTGTTGTTTTAGATGTTCCTGTGCTTGGAAAATGTCGCCAAAGGTGACCTTATTCTAGGATTTTAGGTGTTGTTTGAGGTTTTTTAGCCTTTGTTGGAACCGATACATTGGGGTCCCTATTTGTATAGCCACCTCCTCCCACCATGTCTTTATGTTTGTTTGGAAATCTGGGTGTGTCAACCAGAATTTTTCAAAGCGGAAAGGTTTTCTGCCTGGGGTGCCAGTGATGTTGAGAGTTAGTAAAATTGGCCAATGATCCGATCCCGGGGTGTCTATGACTGTGGCATTCCAAGCTAAACCATCCATCATAATAACTTCAGAAATTAGGAAGCGATCTAGTCTATTGGAAACGTGTTGGGCCCCCGAGCGTCTGTTGGACCAAGTAAACAACCCATTGTCTATTTCGACGTCTATGAGGTTCAGTAGGCCGATGGTGTCGTTAAATAGCATACTGTCGTTGCCTAGAGAGCGATGGCCCCCATTTTTTTCCTCCAACCCTGTGATCATGTTGAAGTCTCCCCAAGGATCCACTGTTGGGGGCCTAAGTGTTTTGCAATCCATTCCAGGTGTTGTAGGAAGGCTTCCTTGTCCCCTGGTCTGGGGGGTCCATAAGCATTTATGATGTAGCCTTGTTTGTTTGAGCCAATGGGGCGAAAGGAGGTAGTGATGGTCCATTTGGAGGTGAAAAAGTTGTCAAGTAGGACTGTGGTTGGATTCCAGATCATTGCAAGACCTCCAGTTGCCCCTCTGGCATCCACTTCCACATGTTGGGCCTGTATCCAACATCTTTGAAGAGTGGTATGCGCTTTTACTCCCGCACATTTTGTTTCCTGTAGGAGGAGTATGTCTGGTTGATCCTTCTTGATTCTTTTTTTTAGCAAAGCTTGTTTGCTCTTTGCATTAAGGCCCCTTATGTTCCAAGATAGTATCTTCATAAGGATGATGAGGGGTGGAGGGGAGGGAAGTTGTCCGAGATCAAATGAATTTGACCTGAGTTGACTAGGAAGTTGTTGATGTCTTGAATGAGTTGGTGTTTCGGTTTTCTACCTCTCCTTTTCTCCTCTTTTGCAGGTTTGCGTTGTTCCTTTGAGGTTTCTTTTTGTATTCCCAGGTTTGTGTTGGCTCGGGCTGAACCTCCTGCCGAAGAATTGAGAAAGACTTTGTGCACCTTACACAGTTGGTCTGGCGGTATGGTGTATAATTGCTGCTTACGATAAGCTTGCTTCAGATGTGCCATATCGATGCCTGCCAGTTCTTGATCCTCTAGGTTCGTGTCTGGATCGCCCATTTTCAGGCCTCGAGTGGTTGGAAGAATGGGCGTCATGATTAATGGTTGAGAGGATGATTGGCCAAGGGGATCGGGAGTAGCAGGGGTTCGACCAGTTGCAGGGTTTGTCAGAGGGTTGGTAGAAGGAGAGGGGGTATCCAATGGGGTTTGAAGGGCATCAAAAGAGTTCTTTGTAGGAGGTCCGGGGGGGGGGTTGGGGAGGTGCCCTCTTGGCTTGGTGCTTTCGACGGCCCGTGACCTAGGTGAAACCATCCTTGGACTTGTCAGACTCTTCCTGAGCTGACTTAGGTGGGTTATTTAGAGGGCATTCACGGAATAGATGTCCATGCTCATGACACGTGCGACAACGAAAGGGGATGTGCTCATAATCTAGGGTTTGGGACCATTCATCATCCTGGTAATCCAGGATAATGGCTCCAAAAAGGGGTTTCGAGATATTTAAATAGACACAAATGCGAGCATAAGCAATGTACCTTTGTTGGTTGGTTGCCTCCGAGGCTTTGACGTAGCTGCTGATGGTGTTTTCGATTCCTGCGAGGATCTCCTCCAACCAAAATTCATGTGGGAGCGAATATAATCGCAGCCAGACTAGGGCGTGGGTGAAGTCTTTCTTTTCCGGGCTGAATCTCTCTGTCCAAAATCGAAGGAAAAGGCCTGCTGAGTTGTAGAAGTACGACCCCCCTTCGAAGATTCGATTTTTGTCCTCCAAGTTATGCAATATGATCGTGAAGAAGCCTTTTGATCCTAGTTGGAGGTCATAGTGCCCCTTGGGTTTCCACCAGTGTTGAATCCATTTGACCAGGTCTTTTTAGGAAGGCCATAGCCCCAGGAATTTGCCTATCAGGGCAAAATATCTCATGTATTATTTCTCATCCTCGATTCTTGGAGAGCTGATGGTATATTTGGGAGCTATCGGGGTTTGTGGGATGCATTTGTCGGGTTCCCAAGTGCGTTTAGTTCTTGGTTGACTGGTTTTCGGATCGATGTCCATCGGTTTTTCCTTCAACATTTCGTCCTCCCAGATTAATTGATGCATGCCCTCCGGGAGTTCGAAGGTCGGGCGTTTGAAGTGAGAGGAGTTGTGCTCCTTCCCTGTGACTGAACTGTAGGAGGGGGCTCGGGGCGCCCCTCCCTCGGCCTCCATGGCCACGACAAAGGAAGAGTAGGCAACAGGTTTCAGGTTTCAGCGTGAACCCAGGCTGGTCGCATCCCAATCCTATTTAGATATACATTGATCATGAAAAATACAATAATTAATTTTTATCTTAAATAATAAAAACAAATCTTAAACTACCCATGATAAAAATACAATAAAAAATGTTTTTATCATTTTTTTTTGGATATTACAACTTTATAATTTACATTCAATAGAAATTTATTGGACTAAAATGGTAAACAACTATGCTCCAAATCATATTGTATTGATATCTTCCTCACAATAAGCTCAATTGTCTCCCCTCTAGCCATAAAGGCTTTTTACACATATTAATTACATTGAAGGTGTTTTTTTAAGGGACAGGTCCTTGGGAATCTTTCATCGTTTGTTGACAATGTATAAAACATTGCCATATGTCCTTGTCCATTGGTCAAGCCGGTCTGTCCCCTGCTCAAACTGGTGGCTGGTCATTGATTCCGCCATCGACTCCTCCACTGATTTCACCATCATTGCGTAGTCTGCCACCGACTCTGCCTCCAAGCCCTCCGTCGTTGTTAGTTCCGCCACCAAGACCCCCTATCGTGTCCTCCTCACATAATAATATTAATCTTTCAAACAATTATGGTCTTTTGATGGAGGCAAGACAACCCACCATTCCAGAAATTGAATGACCTAAGTACACACACTTGTCGATTGTAAGCTCATCTAAAATGGTCAGAAGATTGTCGACATAAGCAGAGAGTGAATTTGTATATCGATCGAATCTGCCAGAGAAGGCCATATCGAATACGATGACCTTGAAATCAAGCACAAGGTATGACATAATATCTTTCCACATTGACAAGTCGCCCCCAAAGCCATGTGGGAGAATTAATATTTGCTCGTCAGAGATGAAAACTCTCACGTTAAGAGCTTCTATTGGTCTACAAATTTCTAATTTCACCCTTTTTGGAGGCCAGGAACTGATTGCCTTCCTTCCCTTGGTAACTAAGATATATCTAATCGAATCATGTGTGAAGGTTTGGGATTCTCGTGTAGGTTGAAAGTGGTAGGTCAACTCTTTTTATCGATCATGTCTTAATTTTGTGGATGTTTGTGTTATCCTTTTCCAAATTATATACACTATATGTCTCTGTGAATATGTTTCATAATTTTTTAAATAAACCAGCTAAATTGTTTTGTTTTGAAAACGTCCATGTAGACTTCAAAAAATTACATTGAAACATCAATAACATAATCAATAAATGTTCCAAAACTTTACATTTAAACAATATAAACAATAACATGTTCTAAACAATATAAACAATAATATGTTCCTTTATGTTGCCTTATAAACAATAATAATGCTATTAATAAATGTTCTTCTTATGTTGCCTGTTTACAAAAGACATGAGCTTGGTTCAAGAGGAATGGGTACTTTGCAAGTCTAGCATGTCCCATCACAAATATTTTGGGAAACAAATATAGAACATTGTCAACATCGAAATATAACTCAAAATCTCTTACACAAGTGTTATATGAGGCATTCACAATTATGAAATCAAGGTCTTCCAGAAATTTGACTTCAAAAAAAAGTTTTGTGTCATGTTTTATTATAATATTAGTTTGATTTTTTAAATAGGGGCGTGTATAAAGAATCTTCACATTTTGAATTTGGATAAATGTGAAGCGGATTTATGAGATGAAAACTGGATAATTGTGAAGCAGATTTCTGAGATGAAAACTGGATAATTGTGAAAGCGGATTTT